>MU834884.1:0-43441 GCA_029204225.1 Diphasiastrum complanatum
TGTGATGGAGATTGTAGCTGGAATGAAGTAGATGGCTCATTACATCTTGATCAGCTCCCACAATTTTGTCTTGCCCACCAGCTAGGCTAGCAAACAATTTTGCCCATTTCACCTCATCATCTTGCCGATTCTATTTTCTTACTTGTCGATCTTGTCTCATTTCTTGCAATATTCCAACTATCAGATCTTGTGTGGCCTGCAGTTTACCTAGTACATTTTCTTGTTGGTTCAAAACCTGTAGTCCTTCCGTCACTTCTTTAGTAAGACTCGATTGTCCATGGAACAATAGTAATGGTGAACCGCAATGGGATAGGAGTGACATTATTGATAGTGCTATTCTGTATACAACGTTGCACAGGAGATGACGATTGTTCAAGTTGCCACATAGAACTCATGTACCGCAGTGCATGCTCATCACCTTGTGAATTGCGATGATGTTTTGATTGTCGTGAATATAGCTCATCATCACTGTCACTACTATAAAAACCACAATCAATATTAGAATAGATTTGACTTGGTGTAGCTCATGGTTTTTATTTTGGTCAAAATAGTTACTCATCATCACTCAAACAGTTTCCATATGAGTTGTTGTTGCTCGTATTTGATCTGAAATTATTGTTCGTTGTGCTCCCCATACTGATAAATATTGATAATGAACTACCGTCATTTTGCTTTACTTCATACCTGATAATAACCCATATATGATTGGTCATCAAATTCAGATTGATTATCAATTCCCACCTCATAATCAAAATTAGAATCCCATTTTGACAAATCAAGGGAGAATATGAGATCTGAAATTTATAAGGACCCTTATAGAAAAAAATTGCGAAATTTGATTTTTGCAAGGAAATAAGCTCTTGACAGTTTCTCCACCCACTTAGAACTCAGAGTTCTACGATGAGTGAAACTTAGAATGGCAAGAAATTGTGGGTTCATATACATACTGAAGCACTTTTGCTTTTACGGCGTTCAATTCCGGACTCAAACGAAAAAGATATGAAGATTTGAAAATTACTAATGGAAACATGAGAAGAGTGACCTCAAGAAAGAGGTCTTAAAACAAATAATGGAAAGTAATAATTACAAAATTTTAATAACTTCTTTAGTGTCAGGCTCGTAGTTTAGATCACTTTTTCGTTTTTACTCCAGTGAAATCCTTGCTCAAACAAGGAAGTTTACGGAAGTTAAAAGAAAAAATTAATAAACTGGATTATTATACAACTTAGAACGGGGGGTGTTAAAAGAAAATTGAAATACATAATCCTTTGAATTCCATGAAATGTTTTGGTGATCCGAAAGAAATTGCAGGAACCGTGATATGTATAAAATTATTATGTCCTTAAAAAGAACGAAAATAAAAAATAAAATATTTTTTGTTTTCCTGGGCCCAGGGGCCGTGGGCACGGGCGCCTGAGGCAGGGAAGAGAGAGAGAGAGGGAGGGGTAGGGTAGGGGTACCTTAGGGCAAGGCAAGGAGAGAGGGTGGGCACAGGCAGGGAGGGAGGGGAGGTAGGGCGTTGTAGGGAGAAGGACGCCGGAGAAGAAGGGAGTGGAAGGGAGGAGGGTGCCACGCGTGAGAGGGGTATGTGACGGGGTACGTCCAAAGAGAGAGGGGGCCGCTTGAGAGCAGCAGGCAGAGAGGAAGAGAGAGAGGGGCATTAGGTTTAGGGTAGTATTATTATCTTTAAATAGGTCCAAAAGTTAGGGTTAGAAAAATTTTGGCAGGGTGTTTCTTTAGGTTTTTGACACTTTTTTTCATGACCTAGTTTGCGAGGCTAGGGTTAGGGCTTTGCGAGGGTAGAATTAGGGCAGTTTTTTTTTTTCAAAATCAGCAAAAATGAATAAACTGAATTTTTTTTTAAAAGAAAACAAAAATTCACAAATGAGAAGTTGAAGTGATTCTCTCTCACTTAAAAAATTCACAAATTTTTTTTCAGAATTCTGGCTAGCTTCACCCATCTCCACTAATTTATCATAACTTTCTTAATATTGATCCAAATCAAACAAACTTAGTACCTCTAAAAAGCTAACAACAAGCTCTATCAGGTATAGGAACTGATCAATGATTTAATTTGATTTGATAGGTCAAATTAACAATAGAACAGGGCTGAAATTTTTGAAAGAAAAAATTTAGCAAAACTAGAGCTAGGAAACAAGATTTGCCATAACTTTTTGGATACTAATCCAAATGACCTGCCATATAGATCAGATCAAAGCTAAGACAATGCTCTCAAATCCTATGAAAAGAAACTTGAGGTTAAAACTCAAATAAAATCTGAAAAATGCAAACAAAGTGAAAGAATAATTCTAGTCACCTATTTTGACAGCTTTTAGTAAAAGGGCAATAACTTTTGCATCTCTTATCCAAATACCTTGAAAATTGTGCAAATTAAAGTAAAACAAAGCTCTAAAAAACTATAGAATCAAATTAAAAATGGAAAACGAAATTGAATCTCAAAAATTGGTCTGAACAGACCTGAAATTTTTAAACTTAAAAATTACAAAAAGAAAGCTACAAATGCAATAAACTCATCAAATCTAATGGAATTTTCATAGAATCATCATGAATTATGGATCTATGCTCTGATACGAAGAAATGTCATGTGCCAAATCCCAAACTAATAGCAATAGCAATGAAGTAAAGCTAGAAGCAAGAAGATAACAAGACATTCATGATAGCATATCAATAGAAAGCTAGGAACACAAGGATCTCCATACAATCACAATAGAAATGAAATGAGGAGTACAAAGCAAAGTTAACGAGCATGGATTCATGTAGATAAGGCACATGAGACCTAGCAATGAAGATCCCTATGGCTCACATTCACAAGGAAGCTAGAAGCTCTCACTTGCAAATGAGCCAAAAGATTCCCAAAATGATGTCTCTTGTCTAGTTATAGACAATGCTCCTACTTAACTTAACTTAACTATCTTGAGGGATAGTTTCGTGTTAAGTATTATTCAAACTACATTGGGCCCTTATTGGCCTATTATCCTTATTAGTTACTTTGAAGGGCCTAAAGAGGGAACCACCTTGTTATTAAGGCTAATAGCTCCTTTTGGGCTTACAAAGCTTACAATGGATATTATATTGCCTTGAAAAAGCACTGATGTACTAAAAGTACAAGATAGACACTGTTGATCTACTTTAACAAATTAATATAGCATTCAACAATATCAAACCAAAGTGCGGAATAGAACGAGCAAGTGAATCAGACACACAAATAATATCAAACAAAAACTCATTCGAGATCATACAATTGTATAGAATAACATGTGCATAACAACTACAATATTACCTATTGATCTTCTTGAATTTTAGCAGCATTGCATGACAGATCCACGCACCAGTGCATTCACGTGGGAGAAATACAGTTCTCTCATAAATTGTGTTTCGCTTACTAGCGGACTTTTGGATCTACTGATCCTCTCAAAATTGTCTCGCTCACAGGCGGACTGTATTCCGAATATTTTTTTGTCTTCTTGCTTACTTGCTTATGCATCAACTAGAAAGTATATAGTTCACGAACAATTTCGTGTTGTGTCTTGTAACTTATAGATTAGAAAAATTAAATATCTACAACTGATCACGAATTACAAATTTGGCAGATTAGCCACGATCTAAAATACTTCTGATGATATCATGATATCAGATCAAATATTTGTACCCCTTGATACTTGGCTGATCTTCTTGGTTATTCGTGGAGCGTGACTGATTTCGTGTTGCGTCGTGTCATGTTGTGTCACATTTTGTCAAAGGTTCAGAATTGAAAGCTAGCAAAGCTTTGGCATTAGAAACATTTTGTTTCTTCACAGGTCCCTCGAAAACTTGTTCTGCTGGTGCCTGACTTTGATCAAGTTCTTGCTGGGCTTGCGGCAACATAATTACCATGTCGTCCAAAAGGTATAGTACTTGAAAGTCTCAGGCATCTCGTGAATGAGTGCTCATCGAGATTTGTCCTTCAACATATTGATCTTAGTCTGACTAGTCATCTTTTGATTCTTCATCATCTAAGTAGAGGATGACGCTGTATTAGAGTTCATCCTGATTGACTTCAAGGAATCCAACACCTTCTTCTTGCTCTTTTTGTCATATCGGTGGATTCGTCCTTGTTGTCTTTCTTCAAAACTGGTGTGACATTCGCCTCGTGGTTGCGAATATCAAAATCCACTATAGATATAGATTCTTCGAGTAGATCACTCCATCAGATCACCTAGTTGTAGCGTTACTTCAACTGGTTTTTCTTGTTCGCAGGTGCCCTTCGTGAATCTATCCTTGAAACTTTCGCCATAGTAGATTTTTGCGACAGTTGAGCTAGTACTTTTTTAATTCCATAATGATCTGGGTCCATGTGTTGTAGGACCTACTCATCAGTCAGTTCAGTTTCCTTATTGTAAGTCAAAACATGTTGCCAAGGGAAAATCATCGTCCACCGGGTTCTTAATAGATTTCGTTGACAACCATGCTACGTTTATTATATTCACTCCAAATGTAATTGGTGTAACACTTGGGTGAAGATGTGATGGGTTCAGGATCCGATTCATATTGACATGTTTGGCAGTCAATCATTGCTAATGCATCCATCCATATCACGACATCCGTCTCTGAATCATAGTGACTACCCTTGGCTTGCCTTGGGATATCTATCGTATGATCTGTTGTGGATGATCCATCATCAGCCTTGGGTGCAATAGGTTTCACCACCCATGTGGTTGGATCGACCTTTATAGCCTGCTCTCTATTCTCAAAGGTGAGTTTCCACGTACCCCAGTTGTGTACTACTTGCGCAGTCCTCAACCATGGTCTTCCCAATAAAACACGGTATGTAGATGGACACTCAAGTATATCCATCACTACAAAGGTGATCACAAACTGCATGCCTGCTATTTTTATAGGGATATCGGCAACCACACCCTTCGGTTTTACACAGGATTGATCCGCTAGTTTGATGGCGAATCTTGCTGGCTTCAATCCCTGTAAACCTCATTTTTGATACAAAGTAGTGGAGATCAAATTCACACCTGATCCTCCATCTACCATTGCTGCTCGAATCTCTTGTATATGATTGGCAGGGTGATGTTGTGTTCTTCGCTCTCCCATGCTGCCCCTATGTGGAGGACGTTACTAGTCTCATCGTAGCCTGTACAATATATAGGCTTTGGCGCTATTGGTTCCGCGTCCGCTTTGGCCCATTTAGCCAAAAGGCTTTTAGCTTGTGGCGCAATCCGCAGTAATTCCTCGAGGGGTAAACTAACATGGCTCACCAGCAAGCTTGTGAGCCTTTTAGTGCGCGGTTCCTCGGCTCCACTATGTGAAAAAGTGGTTCATAATGATGCAATCGATCGTTCTGATCTGTGCACAATGGTGAGCCCGTTCGTGGTACCGGTTCTTCATTAGCAGAAGTTTCTATAGGGTTGGCCTTTTCTTGCTCTTTTTCCTCCGCTTGTGCTCTTTGTACCCAGTGTCGTATCTTCTGGTACTGTCTCCTTTCTTCTCTCACATTCGGATATGGAGCTGAAGTTGAGGGTTGGTCATCAGTGACCGATGGTGGTGGTGAGGTATCCACTTCCTTTCTCTTCTGTGCTCGCGTGACGGCTAACACAGGGGCATGGAAATGTTGCTATTTTGGTGGCATCCCCGCTGGAACTATTGCTCGTTGTATTGTAATGAAAGTCCCAGGTCTCAAAGACAATTCTTGAAGCAGTGTCCATAACCGCATTCCCAATACAAGGATGTATATTGTCCCTTGTAAAGACATTCAACAATTCTGTGTCCTTCGCCACATCCGTAGCAGCCGTAATTTCTTCCGCCTAGAGCTGAGTTTGAGCTGCATAGGCTGCAATATATTCATTTATGGCAAGATCCATATATGGTTCATCTGGCCCATACCATTGATGCTGCTCAGGTTGAGGTGGTACTGGCATTTCTGGTTCTGCTGCTGTCAAGTTTACATGGGCCACTAGTTGATTAGCTGGCCCTGGTGGTGCAGATAAGGCCATGTGCTGTTGATTATTCGGTGCACCAGCCACATTTGGTGCCCCTTGATGATATGGATAAGAAGTTTGATAAGGACTCCTCTTTTGTTGGACAATCTGGGGGCTAAATGGGCAAAATGTCGTATTGTGCGATGTTGCATTGCACAAATGGCAAAATCTATGGACCAGTCTCAGATTTTGCTTTATGACTGGGCACTCGTTCGCTGTATGGTTTTGTGTGCATACTGAACACCATACATTTTCGCAACGGGGATACTGTGGTTGTTTTTGTTCAGTGGATTGGGTGTTGTTGCTACAGCTCCTTGTAAGGCTTTCAGTTTCTAATCAAACTGCGCCATAAGTTGCATTATTTGTTGTCTGTTAATTTTGTTATCTGTTCCAACAACAGTTTTGTGGATAGAGTGGAAACATTTGATGATGATGATGCTATCGAGGGAGCAGGAGTATGGGTGGTTGGATATTCTTCGTCCGATCCCTCATCCTCTTCCCTAATGGCATCCTCCATAGCTTCTTACAGAGTAGCATACTACTCCCGTCGTTTTAGTTCTCTCCTGATGCTACGTGGTAACCCCGCAAGGAACCACATGATCACCGCATGATTGGGAGTTAGGGCTACACTGCACTCGGATTGTAGATGTTTGACCCGCTCAATATAGTCCCTGACCCTTTCTCTTTTTCCCATCTTGTCCTTGCTGAGCAAGAGAAACGGGTCTTCTAGGAACTTCCTTGGTTTAAAACGCGTGATGAGAGCTGCTTTAATCGCTTCCTAGGTGGATTTTTCTTCCTCTGACAAATTGAAAAACCAATCTTGAGCCACCGCTACTAGTGACATGGAGAACAACATCAACTTCTCTACAGGTGTCTGATCGTCATAGATTTCACAAGCTTACTCGTAGATCTAGAAAAAACGGATGGGATCTGATGATCCGTTGTATTTTGGTATCTCCATCCGAGGTGCCCTCCGAACTGCTTGCAAGGGAGACAGGTACGAGTTGATCCATTGGATCCATTGGCACCGGTTCCGATTCTGCCTCTTGTTGCGCAACTGCTATTTGATTCGTTGTCCTTCTTGCTACTGATCGTCCAGATCTCAGATTCATTCGATGGTAGAGTCCAAAGTTATTGAATCCTCCTGGTACAGTTGGATGAAATCTGGATCTTAAGGATCTGATCAACATGATTGGCCGAAAGTGAAAAATCAGGCCCCTTGCGATGGTTTTTCCTTGATAGCATTTTACTCCTTGCACTGACTGTCCTAAGATTTTGATAGTAGCTGGATTTGATACAGAGCTTTCCATTGATCTAGTCTGCGAGGGTTTCTAGTGCAAGGGTTGGCTATGCAAGGGTCTTTAGCTATTTTTTAGTAAAAAAACCTTGATATCTCTCTGATTATTGGGACTTAACTCTCGCAAGGTTCACAGGAGCTGCATCTAAGATAGATCTGACTTTGGAATTCTCTGCGAGAGTTAACTCTTGCAAAAAGTGAAAATTCACTGTTTGCGAGGGTCCACTAATTTGGCTTAATCTTCACCAATAATCAGTACTAACTCTCGCAGGCTTCATCACTAATGGAAATTGACATTCTGGATCATTTGGAGTGGTCTGCGAGAGTTCTCTCTGGAAGGATTTGTTGGATCTTGACTTTTTAGTGATTTTTTAGCACTTAAATCCAATTTTCTGCTCACTGAAATCAAACTAACTCTCGCAGACTCTTCTGTATCCTAGGCTCACTGAGATGGAATGTCAAAATTCTCTGTGAGGGTTTTTGACTGCTAGAACTGAAAATTTTAGTGTTTGTGAGGGTTCTTTGGTACTATCCCATATTTTTTCCACTGGGAACTCTCGCACAGGCAGTTAAATTTTGAACTAACTCTCACAAGCTCCACTATGTCCTGGTCTCAATGAGATGGAACTTCAGGGGGCTCTGCGAGAGTTCTTATGAAGATTTGATTTTTTTTGGTTTTTTACAAGGATTTTTAGAATTTTTATGATTTTTTCTCTGATTTTTGCAATATGCTTGGAACTAACTCTCAGAGGCTTCTACGCAGGTCTGGGACAGTACCCTGGAGCTGCTGCCAATCATGCGAGGGTTATCTCTCACTGGTTTTGGAGAAAACAAAATTTGATGGGACATTTGGCTCTTTTTCTCTCCAAAATACAGATTGGTGTGTTTTTTTGGGTTTTCTCAGTTTTTGGTTTGGATGTCAAGCCCTTAGAGGCTGTCCAGGGCCTCCTCCACCTCTCACACCTCCTTCACTAGCTGGGAATAGTCCAAACACAAGGAAATGCAGAAAACTAACTCTCCCTACCCCAAAATCCACCTAAAACTACTCTAAAAAACAAGAAATAACTAAAATGTAGCTATACTAGTTAGTGAAAACCTATCCCCAGCAACGGCGCTACTGTAGGGTCAAAGATCTCGCATCGTATTAGCCCTAATGCTTGTTAACAAGGGTTAGAACACTGGATAGGTGCCTAACTATAAATAGATGCTCCTTTTAGTTATCTCTCTACTTTTTTCCTAACACTAGCACCACTAACACTACTTACTCCTAAGTCTACTCCACTAAACTACCATTCATCATGATTTTTATAGAAGGGAAGAGAGAGTAGAAGTGAGAGAGAGAGAGAGAGAGAGAGAGAGAGAGAGAGAGAGAGAGAGAGAGAGAGAGAGAGAGAGAGAGAGAGAGAGAGAGAGAGAGAGAGAGAGAGAGAGAATTGAGATGGAGGTTAGCTCAAATACTCAATGTCATTGCTTATGGAGAAATTTTAACTAGCATAAACAAAAAAAGCATGGAAGATGGAAATAAAAAGCAATCCACAACAATGGCATAAGCAAGAGTGATTAGCAAATGAGGATGTTTGAGCTCCCAAAATGGTAGAGTCTCCTCCTCTCTATTAAGCATCCAAAATAGAGTACAATTGGTGTCTTTTTATAAATGGGGAAGGCCCTTGCCCCAAAATCCTATTGGCTAATATGTACATTGATCCTATCCATTCATCTTGGACCCAACTTAATTGAAGGGTCCACAAAAAGTACATTAGAAATCACAAGATTCATGTGAGTCCAAAGTTGGACCCAACTCTAAAAAAATAAGCTTCTAAGTTTAAACTGACTTTGGGCCTCAAGTTTTACTTTAATTACAAGGGGCCCAAGTCCATTATTTCTATTTACATTCGCCTTACGTGCTCCTTGGGTCATGAACTTATACGCGTAGGAAGCCATGCCCTCACAACACATTTATTGACTCACTTTCTTTATTCGCTCTATGTTGGGAATACCCCCAACAACCACATGCATTATTACTAGTAACTAATGTCCCTTTAGTTTTTAGGCATTACCATAGTGCCAAGTGCTTAGCTTTTCTTTGTATTGTGGACTCACCTTCAAAAGCACAATGTTCATGTAAATTTAGAACCAAAAAAGTTTGTGAGTATTTTTGTCAATTTTCTAGTGGACAGAGTTATGATGAAATGTGCATGTGGATAGCCAATGATCTGGATGTCACAGAGCATCATACACATTCCGTGTGGAATCATGTGCATCTGCTATGTGGCATCATGTTGCCCCTCCTCTCCCACACCATGTAGTCTTCTCCAACCAACCTTTTGCCATCTCGATCATGAGTGATCAATTCATAATCATAGAATCCTTTGAGTTGATGAAGAGATGTGACATCCATGCCTTGGATCTTCCCAAGAACCCCTCCATTGATGAAGTTAGCTCTTTCCTTACCTTTTGCATGCTTGCACTTGCCATGAAAACCATTGAGGAATCATCATTATCCTCATAGCTAGCCAAGTTAGCACAAAGATGAACATCTCCAAGAAGCATATTAGATCTTGACCTAGATCTAGCATAAGGAAGTTTGTTAGACTTTGCATAAGATCCACCAATCTTATTGATGCTAAAAGAGAACTTTGGAGAGCTGAGACCGATATCCTTTTCCATTCCATCCTTTTTGTTAGCCATAACAAAAGCATCAAGCTTGAAAAGTCTACCTTGTCTATTGCTCTTAGCAACCAAGATTTCTTCCTTTGAAATGAAACAAGCATCACCACCAAACTTTACCATGTATCATTTCTCTATCATTTGACCAACACTTAACAAATTCTTTGAAAGTGAAGGAATGTAAAGAACACCATCAAGTCTTGCTTTTCTATTAGTAGAGAGACAAATAGGAATTGAACCAGTACCTTCAATCACACACTTACCACCATTGGCCATGTGAATATCACTTTCTTGGCTCCATCATAAGTGACCAAAGAAGTAAAGAACTCCTTGTGACTAGTCATGTGTGAACTAGCTCCAGTATCAATCCACCATGAATCTTTGTCACATTCACTTGATATTGGACTTGAAGAACACATCAAAAGAGAATCACAACCACCTAGATCCTCGTCATTAGTAGTAAAGTTGATTTTCTTGTTACCTTCATCTCTTTTCTTCTTCAAACATTCATTAGCAAAATGCCCTTTGATTCCACAATAAAAGAATTTTAACTTTGACCTATTTTCCTTCTTGCTAACAAAAGAGGAAGGCTCACATTGATCTTCACGCTTTGACCACTTGCCTTTGTCTTTGCCCTTGAACTTGCCTTTGATGAACATAGCCTCCTCTTCATATTGAGATGTTGATGTAGATCCACCTCTTTCTTGAAGCCTAAACTCCTCATTCACCAAAATGTCTTGCAAATCCACAATTCTTGGCAAAGTCTTTTGAATAGCAAAGCTTTGAACATGGGTAGCATGATCATCCAGCCAACCATTAAGAATAACTTGAACAAGTTCTCCTTCCTTAATGCTTTCATCAATACATGCTAGTTCATCATTAAATGCTTTAACTCTCAATACAAAAGCATGAGTACTCTCTTCCTTCTTTTGCATACTTTGAAAGATTTTTCTTCTTAGAGTCAACACTCTGGATGTGGACTTGGATTCATAAAACTTCTTCAAACTTCTCGAGCCTCAAAAAAGAATGTGCACTTACCAACTTCCTTGGGAAGCTTATTGGTAACATTCATCTTTATCATGTGTAGATCTCTTTTAGCTCTCTTGTCACACCTCACTTGATCTTGAGGTGGTTGAGGCCTCTCCTCCACACCTGCAACAATCTCCATCAACTCATTCATCTCCAATAAGGACTCCATCCTCACCTTCCAAGTAGAATAGTTTATTGAGGTAATCATTGCTCTCCAACATAAAGCCTCCAATTGTAGCCATGTTGAAGTGACCTGATCTTCTCCTTTCAACCTGAACTCTTTTGAATGACAAAAAATATATTAAAAAGAAATCACATAGATATGGAAACTCTCAATTCTCTTCTAGCACTATAACTAGCCAATCAACACATAGAATGAAGAATTCTTGATCAACCTATGATCTACCAACAATCTAATAAATCTTGCCACTTCCTAAGATTCAAACACACTCTATTTAAGTCCAAAAATTTCAAAAAATAGAGATCCAATCAAAATTAGGACTTTGACAAAATCACAAAAACTTGAATCTTTTAATTTCTACGTGCAATTGCAAAAATTTTGATATAATCTTGTAGCCTCTAATGAGACGTTCCTAATGCATCAAAGATCACCCAAATCCAGTAAGCCATGTGTGAAACCAGAATTCCTCAAGCTCATAAACCTAAATTGAGTTTTGACCTACAAAAGATCCTATCTACATACACAAAGAGCTCGATTTTTAAGTAGAAGTCAATCTAGCATGCTCTAGCATTGGTATCTCCTCCAAATCTTTAATAAATGTGGTTGATCCTTTCATAACCTAAAACACAAGAGTTCTGATAACATGTGAAGAATTTCAGATCATTAAGATCCAAAATGTGTCCCTTAATCTTTGGTTAGAAAGTCAACACAACATTCAACATTGCCAATGTAAAAAATCAACATCTACTTAATGAAGGAGATGCAAAATCAATAAGAACTTGATCAAGCATCAGATATATGATAAAATGAAATTGATGTCCGTACAATAACAGTACCCTACTATATTTCCTATGTATGGATCCAAAAATAGCAAAATATGAGCATTCTACACACAAGATTGCAAGATATCATGAAGATAGTGCACCAATGGATAGATGAACCCAAGAGAACTCATGTCTAAGCATGAAATGAACGTAAGAGAACTCATGTATAAACATGAAATGAGAGAGAGAGAGAGAGAGAGAGAGAGAGAGAGAGAGAGAGAGAGAGAGAGAGAGAGAGAGAGAGAGAGAGAGAGAGAGAGAGAGAGAGAGAGAGAGAGAGAGAGAGAGAGAGAGAGAGAAGATATCTTTCTCCATGAGTTTACATCCTTTTCTAGCAGGTCCATGCCTCATTAATGGATCTTTGGTTTCCCTCCATAACAAAAACCCTATCGACAATGTGACTAGATTCAATTCATCTAACGTTCAAATTTGAATGTGTCCAAACTCAACCTCCTAACTTTCTCACACTTTCCAAAAGCAGTAATTCAAATAAAATTTGACTAAAATAACTTTTATAAAGTTTATCTCTAAGTCTAAAATGCATTTTGGCCTAATATTGACAATTAACCAAAATATGACTAAACTTGACTAAACTAGTTGAAATTTCTCACATTGTTCACCAGCAACTAGGTGCGCCCGTCTGTGAATCAAGTGCAGTGCTGATTCGGACTGAGGATTCTTGTTTTCATAGATTATGTTATGATTATTTGATTCTAATGATTTTCGTCCTATTGAGAAATCCTCAAAAGTTAATTTGTGGGTGGTCTAGGGTTGTTGGAAGGCATTAGTGGGCTCATAGACATGATTGCCTCTTATTCAAGTGGATGAACGTGCCATCTGACCTGAAAATCAGCAGCGGTTGGTTGTGAAGTCGTTGGCTAGTCATGTGGTTGAAGCATGTTTGATTGCGAGCTTTTGAAGTGCAAACAAAGGGTCGATCAGGTGCGCCATCCCACCAGTTCTATCTGTGGTAAAGCTCTCTCTCTCTCTCTCTCTCTCTCTCTCTCTCTCTCTCTCTCTCTCTCTCTCTCTCTCTCTCTCTCTCTCTCTCTCTCTCTCTCTCTCTCTCTCTCTCTCTCTCTCTCTCTCTGAAGCCTCATCTATCTCGATGATGGCAGCTGTTGTTTAGACTGCACTTCTCTTTCTAAAAAACCTTTTAGGATTTTTTTTTAATAGGGCATGTGAGACCTTTTGGTAGGGTCTATGCTTTTTCCATGGTGCATGGATTTTTATGAATGTTAAAGTTGATTTGGGGCATGTGTATAGACAACAATTTGTGGAATTGTATGACTATATGTATCAATGCATGTTGCATGCCAATCATCCAAGGATCAGTTTAGGCTGACGTTTTGTAACCTTAGAAGTTGTTTTCGTATATCAATTCCGAAATTTTAAGTTACTAGCACTCAGTAAGAGAAACTTTAATTTGTTGGTTCTTGGTTGTCAAAGTTGTAACCCTGGTTTTGGATATTGCTTCCTAGTTTTAGTTAGAAAAAATTTGGTTTTTTCTTCTCCATGGAAAATATGCATGTATTAGGCCTTATCAACTTGACATTAGGCTTTTGGTAATATAACTTTGGTGTGTTACATCGACAGTTACTTGTAAGCCCAGTTTTTGTGAAACTTTGGTACCGTTGTATTGTTAAAAATCAATTTTGATATGATTCATTTATGTAAGCTCTAAATGTCATATTATAATTCATGTATAGTTAATTAGCTTTACTGTATTTGGTTGTTATCGGGATGTGACCCACTATCGTCATATTAGTTGGGCATTGATCCCGTAGCCGGCTACTTGGGTTAGCCAAATAGCCTGTACAGTATATTTTGGTTTAGTTATGCTATACTCAAAAACATGTCCTGGTTTGTTGGTATTTTAGCCCATGTTGGGACTTTTAGTCAGACATGTGTCTTTTTAGTCTGTTGACACTTGTCGAGCCCATGCATGTTGGGGGTTTTTGGCATATGTACGGTTTTCTCTTTATAATCTATAGCTTTTGATGTGCCATCTTTGAGAGCTTGTGAGGAGTGTCTATGGTGATTGATTGATGTGATGTGCATACTACACTAGATTCTAACGAAATTTTAACATGGTATCAGAGCGGCAGGGTGATGCAGGTATGCATGATCCGGTGGAGTTATGGGATATAAGCCCATTTCCAAAAGTAAAAAGAGAAAGTTATCAATGGCCTAGTTCGTGTGTCATGGAAAATAACGTGAGCCACATTGAAACGAGCCATTAGATGGATGTGAAGTGGACCCGAAGGGCCCTGAAGAGCAAACAAAATGACAATTTCATTAAAAATCTTATATTGAAATGGAGATTGGACCCAAAGATCATGAAATGCCATTCTTTATTATAAAAAATTGGAATCAAAATGCAGTTCATTTTGTAAGGCAAATTAGTAGTGGGGCTAATTGGAGCTAGAATTGGCCACCTTGGGCCAAAATGATCTCTGAAACAGGCTGCTTAGAGCCAGCGGATAGAGCGAAGTTAGCAACCAGGGAGAAATGCATTTTCAGGAGTTTTCATCACCATTCCATCGAGCAGAGTGCGAGTGACCTAGTGATGGGCTACATTCGCCATTTGGGTATTGTAGGGCCAAATTTGGGGCTATATTTTTGGCTGGTGAAAAGTCCAAGGCAGTACAATGAGACATTATCGCTTCGGAATCATTATTTCTTACTTTTAATAGGGTAACAGCATGTTTGGAAGCGGTAAATGTGGTATGGAGGTGAATGATAGCATAATCGTGTGGAAAAAGCTAGTATTGGCGACGAAAGTGCAGTTTGGCAGCATGACTACTCATCATTGGTGACAATTTTGAGAGAGAAAGCAATCACAGGTGAGAGGTAGGCATGGTATGCTGGTTACGAGTGAAAAAATCTTGTGATCAGGTTCAACTCTTGGGGTGCGAACCAACCAACATCAAGTGGCGATTTGGGGGGAACGCTCTCACGGATATGATCTCGACAGTTGTATTGTCAAGTCAATTGATAGCTGCATTGACACATGCATTGCGACATAAAAATTTCTTGTTCGAAAGAAAATATGGGCTAGCTTGGAGGTACACACATATTGGCAATCACAGGTGATGAAAGTGCGATGTGGTTCCAGTTGTAAGCCATTGGGCAAGATAGCAGACTTGCATTGGACGATGAACTATGTGTGGGACACATGGAGGACGAAGATGTTGGATTATTCTCCTACTAATTGACTAATCGACATTTTAATCTTTGTCCAATTTTTATCCC
The DNA here is from genome assembly GCA_029204225.1 of Diphasiastrum complanatum. NCBI lineage: Eukaryota > Viridiplantae > Streptophyta > Lycopodiopsida > Lycopodiales > Lycopodiaceae > Diphasiastrum > Diphasiastrum complanatum. The sequence goes on from MU834884.1 coordinate 15,241, forward strand.
TACCTCCAGTGTTTTTACATAGTCTGCATAACTACTCAGAAACGGCTCATAGTATTGGCATTTTCAAGATTTTCGTCTTTTGAGATTTTCTCTCACTTCGACTTTTTTGCAAATTCCCAAATGCCTCAAAGGTTACGGAAATGATGTTGGCGAAGACCTTTTTTTGCATGACAGTTTACGTTCATTTTTGTAGAGTGATAGTTCATGTTTAAATCTGTAGACAGACTGTTTACGACCAAAGCCACCGACTTGCATTAATTCATCAGCAAGCAATTTTTGAGAAGTTCTAACTGGATGGATGCCAACACATCACAGCCAACTAGATGACGCATTTGACGACCTAATTGCCTAGTATAAATAGTTGTTCATATTCTTACATATTAAGCATTGAGGCATGAAGATCAATTATCAAGTATTGAATAGTTAGCATTCTCTCTTTCAAGCCTGCGAGCTTGAACACTCTTGAGCATTCTAGCTCACTTCTTTAGAGTTTATTAGAGATTGCTATTGCGCTTACTGCTTATCAGCATTGCGCTTAATTCAAACTTATATTTAGCTGCTCAGAGAAAGCTTAGAGTACGCGGCTTCCATCCGCAAACTTGTTATACTCATTTACATCTATTTCGGTTTCATACTGAATCAATACTATCTTCTTATTGTGTTCAGCTTCGTCTCAAAATGTATGCATTTTCATAATTTTTCGCAACCAATTATTTGCCTGATAATTCAATACTTAATGTTTGGCTACGTAATCATTGTAGTACTAATGATCTCAAAGTTAATTACTATAAGATCGAACATGATTTCTATCACTATTGTTTTTGTTCAAAATTGATAGGCGTAGTCATGCATAGAGAAGAGGAAGATAGTTTATTGTGCTACGCACGATAAGTTTTTTGCTTCCTGTCATTTGAATTCTTTTTGCTCAATTCTATTTGACCTATCCTTTTCACACCTCTGTCCAACAGAAGAACGAGTCAATAATCACACTTTGGGGACTCTTGGAGAGTGGTAAGTGTGATGATTTTGCGGTTTTGTGGTTGGTAAGTCGTATCAAATCAAGTCATTATAGTTATGTCAGGTTTGTCATCGAAGAGATACACTTCAGCTACCAGTTTGGATAAGTCAAGTCAATTTGACGGATCAGTATTGCATCAGAGATACAGATTCTAGTGATGACAGGATGCAAATCGTTTGGTTTGGGCCATTGGCTATTGGCATGTTACGTCATGTGAGAGATTTGATGGTGGGTTTGGAGTAGTTGCACTATGGGTGGATAGATTCTTGGGGAGCTATCAACGAGTAATGGATACTTAGTGATTAGATGGTACAAGGTACAGGTTTCTGATGGAGCTATCCTACCTGATATGCTACAAGATCGTGGGTGAGTTTCTCATCACGATGGTGGATCTATTTTGCATTTGCTTTGGTTGGATTGACATGATGGATACATTGTTGGTGAGATAGGCTCCTTGGTGGGAGGCCTATATACTGGTCAAATCAGAGTTGGCAACATCAAGCATGGGAAGTTGAGCCTACATGGGATGTAGGACAGGCAGATCATCATCAGTATCTCTGGGAAATGGGCAAGCTACTCAGGTATAGCCTATGGTGATATTTGCGTACATTCATTCATTGAATCCTTGGTAGACTCTTGTGTTTTGATCATGGGGAATGGATGGAAATCAACTTTCAGGGATTATTGGATAGTTGGGTATGCTTGGACGTGAGGGCATCTTGGTTATAGGTGTTGGATTGTAATGCTCAGGACCAAATCCATTGAGTAATGAGTATCCTGAAAGATTCAGACGAAGTCGAAGTCAACTCCATTGACTTCGAAGTCATCGAAGTGTCCGAAGTCTGACTTCATCGACATCGACTTCTCCATGTATATATATACTCAACTTACTTCATCCATTGTCGATCGATCCTCTGATTTTTCAACATGGTATCAAAGCTCATTCTTGATAACTTATCGATTTTCGACATGGTATCAGAGCAGATGGCTTAGTAGTCTGCATTTCTATTGCAGGTTATAGTTTGGTTTCTATCAAGACATCATTTCAGCAAGTGCATAGCTAGCAGTATTCAGATATCGTTGTTTCTACTAACGATCTCTACACCAGAATGGATCCATCTTCTAGTCCATCTCTGATTGACAAACTCGACGGAGAGAACTACCATCTCTGCTAGTTTAAGATGAGAGTAGCTCAACTTGCCAAAGTACTGTGGGACGTCGTTGATAGCACTGAGGTCAAACCAGAGGTAGATGCAACCAGCATCACCAAATCAAGACAAAGAGATGACAAGGCATTTGCCTTGATCACTCTCAATATCAAAGACTCTCATATCAGCCACATATGTGTTGTTCATATCGCTAAGGATGCATGGGACATACTCTACAACATCAGAGATGTCACTTCCAAACTACATCTGAGGAAGAAATTCTTCACTTTCAGAATGTCTGATGTAGATAGTGTTTTGAGCCATCTCAATACTTTCAAGAATCTTATGGAGTAGATGACTGCAGCAGAATCAGTCCTTAAAGATTCAGATGCAGTAATGACTCTATTATCGAGTCTCCCTGATGCCTACGAAACTTGGGTTATGGCTATTTCAATCCAGCAACATCTCACTCTATCAAGAGCATCTCGATGCTACTACAAGAGGAGATCAGAAGAGATGCTTCCTCCTCGGGCTCAAGATCGGATTCCATTGCTCTATACACAAACAAAAATCAGAAAAATCAGAAGTTTAGATCCGGGAGATCTACACATTTAGATTATCTTGACAAGAAGAGCAATATGCAGCGACCTGTAACAAACACACTATCAACTTCAAAGTCTTCATCATTCTAGCCAAGATAGAATCTATTCTGTAAATACTGTAAGAGGACTGGTCACCTTATCAAGGATTACAAAATTTTGCAATACAACAATGAAAAGAATCAACAATTCCAACAACAAGCCAAATGCTGCTTCTACCAATTACTCGATCCAGCAACAAGAGGAAGATGAAGTTGCCTTCTTGACCAAAGTCAAAGAACAACAAGATATCGATTCCTGGTATTTGGACTCGGGTGCAACACAACACATGACTCACCATCGAGACTGGTTTCAGGACTACAAGTCATACACCCATTCTAGTTGTGCAACTAGGAGACAACTCATCTCATACTATTGAGGGTGAAGGAACAGTCAAGGTTGAATTCCAGAAAGGTGATGTAAAGTTTCTATCCAATGTTCTTCACATTCCGAATCTTTATGTATGAGTCACTATGGTCACCCTTTAGAGTTTCTCAGTCCCCTTTCTGCCATTCGGATTAAAGGCGCCAAATCTCAGGTGTATATAATTCTCTATCAATTTTTGATCTATTCAAGCATGCATATTTATCAAAAGCACCATTACAATGGGAAACACTTGTCATAATCCTCCCAAGAGTAAAATTCTTCTCTCTTCAAGATTAAGCCATCCATACTATGATATTTATCGTTACCTTATACATAACAATAAACTTGATATATTTCTATTACCACCTTCATTCGTTTTGGTGCTCTTAGAAATTTTCAGTGCACAAAATTGGTCACCTTGCCACCAATTGAGGTAGCTAGCTACTATCATATCCACGGACATCATCACAACCTTGATCTCATCATAATTAATGTTGAAAACAATCAATCACCACCTTTATTTTCATGTTCATTTTTCTTATCAATCTCAGCTGACGGGCTTCAAAGGGGATTGGCTCGGACTGGAAAATTGCTGCCTTGGGTACTAAAGTTCAGTATAAGCTGCTTCAGGAGTTAGGGGCTTGGGTATTTTGTTAGTCCATCAACATTGCCTTCCCATAGAATTTTCACTTCCTTGGGCGTGCTGCATTCTTGTAAGTATACCAATTGGCACAAAAAACGTAGACCAGCAAGTTGACAGCGCTAAGAGCAGTAAGAAGCCAGTAGAAATAATCCAGATGGCTCCGGTTTAAGTTGTTTGCGATCCAAACTCCATGCTTGCTGTTTTGAGTAGCATTGCAGACTATTGTCACCAGCAGGCTACTGATGAAACTCCCTATAGATATTGTGCTCAGGTATAGAGCAGCTCCAATGCTTCTCATTGAGTCTGGTGCTTGGTCATAGAAGAATTCTAGCTGTCCCACCGAGATGAAGACTTCGCAGACACCAGTTAAAACGTATTGCGGTAGGAGCCAAAAAATAGTCATGGGAATCGGTTCGTGAGGACGGTCTAGCAGATTGTGTTTGTTAGCAACTTTCAATCTTTTCATTTCCACTAGAGCGGCAACACCTATGGACATTGTTGACATCACCTGCCCAAGTCCAATCCTCTGCAACAAACTCAATCCTCGTTCATCCCCAGTAAATTTACGAACAAATGCTACAAAATATTTGTCATAAAATGGCAATAGCAAGCAGATTGTAAGTGTAACAAAAAGTGTGAAAGATGCTGCTGGTATTTGAAAGTGTGGACCCAGGTTTCTGTTCATAGTAGAGCCTTGGCTCAAAAACATGGTTCCGACTTGTGCAAACACTGATGAAAAAATGAGATTGGTGGCCCAAATTGGCAGCACACGTATCAGCAGCTTAACTTCCTCAACTTGTGTTACTGGACACAGCATCCAAGGGTTTACTTCCGATCCTTTGCATGAGCTCGTATCCTCCGCTATGGTTGCTGCCTTGTCTAAGAACCTGCATATAAGCATGTGATAAGTCTTGTGAAAAGTTTAACTAGAAATAGAATGAACTGTTTTTGGACATGTCTATGAACTATTTAATTGACAGATCAGTATTATTGTTGACATTACAAGAAGATTGCATAGTGTAAAGCAACTCTCGATGACACTCTTACGAGACAAGAAGAAAATGATATGAAATTCTGTATTCCAAGACAGTGTCACACCTCAAACAAAACGAAGATGCCTTCTGTGATCTATCATTTAATATTGAGGGCACTTTCGTTGTCTTGCCATGTTGACATATGGTTTCCATCCAGATGTATATGCACAACATCTCCCAAATATTTGTTTTACATAGAACTTAAAGTGATCCGAAAAAGAGGAACGCTACTCTTACCTGTATGATGCTACTATTTCTCGAGCTTCGATAGTAATATAGTAACAGCCACCTACATAGATAAAAAATCATTGCAATATAATATTACTTTGTGATCGGCAAAAGGCTAAATTTTACTTACAAAAATTCGCTGCTGTGAGGCAATTTCCGAGTTCCTGCTGGAACGGCTTCCTTGTCATCAAGTTCGTATAGAAGCTCATCATGAGCTGGTAGTTGAACACGCCATTGTCGAATTGCTGCAACTATCACTTGAGCAACTCGTATCAGAGGGCTACCCGCAGGCTTCTGATTTCGGTATATTGGAGTTCCCAAAAAGAAAAGCATAGTGCCAAGTCCTGTTATTACGGTGGCAGCTCCGTAGCCCCAGGTCCATCCTACATTGTCCTGTAAAGAAACCAATATAGTAACAGAAAGCATCGTGCCGAAGCTAATGCTTACAAACCACCAATTTAAAAAGGACATCTTCCTTTTACTCTCTTTTGGGTCTCCTCCGTCAAACTGGTCACCAGCAAATGATGATACGTTGGACTTTATGCCGCCGGCGCCTAATGCCATTAGATATAGAGCAAAGTAGAAAAACCCCACTTGAATTTTTGACGCCTTTGGGCAAACAGTTATCGAGCCTATTGTATGACATCGAGGGGGTTTGAGAGAAGGCACAGAGACTGCCATGGTAACCAGTATCATTGCCTAGAAAGCGTAAAAGTAGCCAATCAGTCTTAGATAATTTGAACTTATATTACGATCAGATTCTGATTAACTTAGCCTGAACAGACATCATGGCTGTCCATGTTACAAATTTTAAAAAATCAGACAGAGTTATGCATGATCACGTACAAGAAAGTAGCCACATGAAAACGAAGCAAGCGTCCAGTAGCGTCCTAGAAACGTTTCAGCAAGAAAGGCTCCAAGCAAAGGCGTTAGAAATGTTGTGCCACTCCAGTTATTGACATTTTTTGCGGATTCAGAAATATCTTCATGAAGCTCCGTTGTCAGATACGTTACGAGATTAGATGAAATAGCATAGAACGCGATTCGTTCGTATACTTCGCATCCTGTTTCACATAAGAGTCAGTTCAGCATCAAAATACAGCTACTGTGTCCTTTTAACTTTATGATGTTTGGGATGTGCCTTCTCGCGAATGAGGCTATAAAATTTAAGATTTAAAATTAAACTCTTCAACAAATGCTACATGCGGTAGAATCAAAACGATTCTGCCGCCTGCTTTGGAGATCGTCTCCAACGGACTTCTATCGAGACTGCCGTTTCTGGTGAGGCAGCAGGGTGCACGAATACAAATAAGACATTGTGGCTTAACGATAGGAAAATAATTTAAAGGCTGACATTTCTTGATATGCAAGATTTCACTTCGGAAAAGTTTTATTTGCATTCAGAATAAGAACGGAAGGATCCCAAGACACACCAAATATTAGCCAGCAGGCTTTCCAGTTACCACTTTTGGATCTGATTGAGGGCCTTCCATGTATATCGAACGCTCCATCTCCCACCACATCTTTACGATTACCTTCAGTTTCCTTATAGAGATTCCCGAGCGTGCTCAATTGAACTGTGTTTCCGTGATCTGCCATCAACGTCAGACTGAGTCCTGACGACACCTGAAGAAAGGATACAGATAGGGCACCCGAGGATGTTAGTTCTACGTCCATTAAACGTCTTGAAGAAAACATATGAAATTAAAGGTAAAATACGTCAACACAGAAACTGAAAGTCGAATGACAAAGCCTTACCAATAACTAACTGAAAATAACGGACAAGACGTCACGGTGCAAAATGTCCGGAGATCTTTTGCAAAGAAAGAGGAAAGGGCTACACTCCCATTATGTCCCATAAAAGCTGGTTGCATGATTTTAATATATGGAAGACGCATCTATGAATCGAACCATCTAGTAATGACAAAAGACTAAATTGCTTCCACTAAGTTATCAGCATTACAGCTAAAACAAAGTTCCTTCTCGATAATGAGGTTGAAGGAGTACTATGATTATCTGATTTCAAACTCTACAATCTTCCTGTCGCCTATAGCATTCCTAACTTTGTGAATGTGCCTGCTCATTAGTGTACTATAAACCGTAATAAGCTGAAGCTCAAGTCCGTTAAAATTGATACCGACCATCTAACTGACATTTTCTGCATAACACGACGTCGTGTTGTCAAATTAGCTCAAGTGTTTTGCTCTGTGTTCAGGATTCATCAATAAATCAATAAAGTTTCAATTCAGGAGGTCTGAGCCTATCTCGCTAGTACAGGAATCGTGATCTTATCACTCATCTGACCCTCGACAGAAATCTAAGAAATAAATGTACGAATGATACTGCATGTCAGTTGGCCAATATGATATATTACAGAATCAATATCAATGGCATCTTTCTATGAAATGTATATATCCTCATAGTTCACGATAGAGTACTCTGCACTTCTTGTATGAGACGAGGCAGCACTGGGACAACTTTACGCGGCAAAGGCAAACTCCAAATTTTTCATAAAATCTATGTCCTCAATATCATCGGTCAAACTTTAGAGCATAGAAACAATGTGATAATACGAGACAATTATATGATGCAAATCTGCAACTGTAGAGCTCAATAATAAACATGATGCAAATTTGCAATTGTAGAGCTCACTAGAAACCACTCTACCGGCTTCAAAAATTTATGTAAATTGATCCGAACTTTAACAAAGTTGATAGTTATGCAAAATTTGGATTATTTCGGATGGACAGCTAGGAAAATGAATGAAGATACAAATAGGAGAGAGAGAGAGAGAGAGAGAGAGAGAGATCCTGCCTTCGTGTGGTGAGAGCGCAACCCCCCCCCCCCCCCCCTCCCAATGCTCGACGCGCAAGCAATCGAGCGAATGACATAGAAGAAGAACAAGGTAGGTAGTGGTGATGTTTTATAGGAAACGCTAGAGAGAGAGAGAGAAAGAGAGAGAGAGAGAGAGAGGACGGACGGAGGTGCATTCATGTAATGGCCTCGTATCTTACTGGCGCGGCCAGTTTGGGTGCGACCAACGTCTCCACGCGACATGTGTCCCCTGGTGCCCCATGATGCTGCCCGATTAACATCAAACGGTTGCTTGTCACGTGGTGCCCCATGATGCTGCCCGATTAACATCAAACGGTTGCTTGCCACGTGATTGATGGGTTTATCGCATAATATTTTTCTGGAACAGGTCCACCATGCATATATACTCAAAATGCCAAAAGCCTCTCCTGTGTGTGTGTGCCCCCATGCCACGCTCCCCTGTGCACTTGGCGTCAGGTGCCGGGACCCCTGGCCCTGGTGCTGGGTGGTCCAAGCGGCGCCCAGGTGGTCTCGGCGCCCAGCACCGTGGCTCCCTTGACAGGGTGGCACCGGGACAATGAGTCGCACCTTGTGCCCGATCTCCGGGCGCTCGAAAGGCACTAATGATTTTGTGGCAACATTGGGGTCCCGAGTTGCACGGATTCCTGTCCCTTACCCGGAGTCCACGTGTTGATTTACGACTGGCATGGGGCCAAAGCTGTCCCGTGCCAATAAGCGACAATGCTTGGGAGGGCCATTAGAATCCGGTATCAAATGGTTAGCATTGATAGGGGACATGTGGCATTAAGTCATTCGTTGAGAATAGGTAGGTTATGACCCATATCACAAGCTACAAATAGATTTAGATTCAGACCATCTATCTCTCCTACTAGTATCGTACATCCGACGGTTGCTGCAGGTCGTCGTAGCCCACCTCCTCATGAACAATACCTAGTCCAACGCCATTAGAACAAACAATCTTGGAGCAAGCTAAGGACGTTGAGACCTGCCTAAGCATCTAATTATCATTGGTGATGGCTCAATTAATTGATCCTTATCGCGCATAATTGAGATTCACTTGATTTGTGTGTGTGTGTGTGTGTGTGTTCTCTCTCTCTCTCTCTCTCTCTCTCTCTCTCTCTCTCTCTCAATCATGTATAGGAAAATAATATAGGGCCCAAAAAGGGCTAAAATTTAGGTGAATTTGAATTACATATTTATGAAAGATGTGAAAGAGTCATAGACGAGGCTAGGAGGGGCATGCCTATGACTCCCTATCAGCAAAATGCCATTAGCCTAGGCTCCTTAGTTGCATAGTCAATGATTTGGCTTTTTCACATAAATATTATAAAACATAATCTGCATTTTAAAAACATAATCAACTTCTCAAGAACTAACGTGGGTCATAAGATTGCTAGCCATTATGTTCTCTTAAGGGCAAAAAAGCCCAAGCACGTGTGCTTTCTTGCTTATTGAAAATGTGAAGCCGAGCAACGAGCTTTAGTTGAGATCGTTAGGCCCAAAAAGAGGTTCCAAACGAGGCTAATTCTATGTGTACCTGAATAGCATGAACTGCAGGCAATGGGCCTTGCAGGCACACTCCTGCAAGTGGGGTGCATTTGGGCTCGACAATTCTTCAAGCCACAAGTGACGTTGCCATCACAACTAGAAAACTCTATCCATGCGGACTATCCATGCAACCCACAACACTTAGTCGATTTTCTGAAATTTATATTCGCGTGGAACATCCACGCATGGATTATCCACACCAAACTGATTTTTGAGACTTCTCTGCCGCTGGTGCATACAATCAACGACATTGAAATTTGTGTGGATTATCCACACAAATATAAATTTAAAAATTCCGGCAACAGCTTGAGAGGGAAGTCGGGCGACGATTATTTGCGTGGATAATCCACGCAAGAACAATTAATGCTAACTGCTTCACTAGATTAGGGCATTGTTGATGATTGTGGCCCGTGTACCATCCACATCTGAGTTATCCACACATGGATTATCCATGCATGGATATATATTTTTAAAGATATAATCTATATGACCGGACCATTATATATGCAATTTTTTCTCGGATTGCGCAATTCTTTTTCGTTTTTTGTTTTTTTATCAAAAGCTACCAATATGGGTATCATGTGAAAGGATTTTCAAAAGAGCAGTTTTGTTCAGATGGTTAACCTCCAATTTATATTATTCACTTTAATCAAATACTGAAGCATTTTGCAGATATAATCATTGGCTATTAATTTTAATTTTATTTGATTTAGTATTTTTGCGATTCATTTGGAATCACTGATTAACTTAAACCTTTTCCTCTCTATCCATATAAACAGATCAAACATGACATCAAAATTGGTTGAATACCAATGTGAGATAGGCATAGAACTGCCAGCCAATGTCCAAGAGTCCGCTAGTAAGCGAGACTGTTTGATATAGCTCGTGAGAGACATAGTATCTCTTGCGCTGACGTGCTATGTGGGTTTGTCACAGTTTGTCACACAATGCTCAAGAATAGATCATTGATAATACAGTAGCTGTAATGCACATGTTGTTTTATCTTGAATGATCTCGAATGTCTTGATGTCTGATCGTTGTCTGTACATGTTTAGCTATTTATCTTTATTCCGCACACTGGCTCATTCTTGTTGAATCCTTAAACAAATTTAATAACGTAGGTCAACAGTGTCTGTCTACACTCTAGAATATTGTAGATCTGATGTAGCAAGGCAATAGCCGCCAGTCAAAATCAAACTATATCTGGGTACAACAAACCTGATTGTTTCATGTTGAGATACATATCAATTGCATCAGAGTAACAGAGATTCGAAGAGTGCGAACACAGACTGTTTCTGTTTCGTGTTTGATCAGGCATGCACTCATTAGTGGTATCAGAGCATCCTCACTAATTGAGGCTCAACAAGAGCTATCGGATTCAAGAGATCATACATTCAGAACAAAGAGCTAGAAACAAGCTGAAGAATATAGTTCACAATGATGGCATCTATAACCAGCATATAGTTGAAGATTTACACCATCCTCGACTCATCCGGGTCTAACTTCCTAGCATGGAAGGTAAAAATCTCTCTCATCTTGAAGGCAGAAAACTTATGGCCCTGGGTGGACGACACCGAAGAGATGCCTACAACCACCAGCAAAGAGCTACGAGAATGGAGAGAAAGGAATGACAAGGCAGTAGTTGTCTTATCCTCCTCCATCGAAGATAGCCTAATACTTGACCTCGCGGCACTCTCTAACGCAAGAGAGATGTGGGATACATTGATTACCAGGTTTCAAACAAAGTCACGAAGCTAGATAATGCTTCTTGAAGACCAGACCTACGATGGGATGGCAAAGACCTCACATTCTTTATCAAAAGGACAAAGGATCTGTTTCTTTCATTACACAACGTCGGAGCAGACAATGCAGTCTCAGCATAGAAGCAACTCACCTACTTGGTATGAGCTTTACCAAGATCCTTCCAAACTATGAGCCAAAGATCCACAGATGACTCTCGAAAAAGTGTTAATCGAGATTTGAGAAGAAGTCGAAGCCCGTGAGCACCTTGATCACAAGAACACCTCTGATCAGGCTCTCTATAGCAATAAGGATAAGTTGAAAAAATCATTTAAGCCTAAGAGGGAGTTAGACCGAAGGTCGGATCGAGATCAACAGAAAGAGAGAGGCACCAAAGGAAAATGGAAGAGCAAAGGGAAGCCAAGACAGCAAGGCGGCGAAAGGAAAACATGTAGGGGTTTTAAGTGATAAGGCCACATAGTTGATACATGTTGGCTGAACCCGAAAATCGAATTGCATCTATTGCCACAAAAAAGGTCATGCAGGTATGGACTGCTACCATAATCTGAGGAACAAGTAGCCTCGAAGCAAACGGGAAAACCACAATAGTTTGTCTTACGTGGAAGAACCTGAAAGCTCCAAGATGGATGAAGAAAGGATGAGAACAATGGTAATGCGATAGCCTACCTATGTCAAATATGTGCGCAACCTCAATATCTCTTACACACAAGAGGTCATACTCGATTCAGGAACAGCCTCTCACTTCATTACATCCAGACGAATCTTGGCTGCCTTTCTAAGTACAGATCCATCCAGATACATAGTTCTTGGAGACGGATCAAGACACTAGGTGAATGGCACTGGTTCACTATGGCTCAAGACAATTGACAAGGACCAAAGATTGGACGATGTTCTGTTCATACCCACATATTGCAACAGGACTTGCTCTCAATTGCAAGAATAGCAGACGCAGAAATGCGCGTGACATTTTCCAATGAAACGTACAACATCATTGACGCCAGCACCAGTACACTTGTTACACAAGGAAGACGAAAAGACAACTTGTATCATCTGAAGGTGCGATCAAGCACACCAAGCCCATGAATCTACAAACGTTCTATGGCACAGGAGATTATGCCACATGAACCCAATGGCCCTGTATCAGGCAAGCCAACATGGAGCAATCACAAGAGTAAGCATTAGGAATGCAACCAACTCGACGTCTTGTGATGCGAAGATGTCCCATACTCCTTTCACCAGGGACTCCTTCAGAACAACAAACCTTCTAGAGTTAGTACATTCGGACATATGTGGACCCTTCGACGTGATCTCTATAGGAGGCTCAAAGTACTGTATTACCTTCATAGATGACTATAGCAATTTCGCAACAATCTTCTTCATACATAACAAGTCGAAAGCACTTGACAAGCTCATAGAATACGTGAACTGGGCAAAAAAATGGGCAGGAAGCAAAGTCAAACAGATCAGAACTGATCGTGGCAGAAAATATATCTCTAATCGTTTCGTTGACTTCGACTAAAGTCATGGAATCCTTCATAGAAGGACCACATCCTATACACCACAACACAACGGTGTAGCCAAAAGGAAAAACAGGACCCTCATGGTAGTCGCAAGATGTATGATGGCCTATTCGAAAGCATCAAGAGTGCTATGGACTGAAGCAGTAGCACCAAGGGTGCTATGGACTGAAGCAGTAGCTACAGCCACCTACATCCAGAATAGGATCGACAAATCTGGTGTGCCTCACACGACACCACACAAACTATGGTGGGGTAGAAAGCCCAATCTGATGCACGTTCTCATCTTTGGCTGTGTATCTTATGCACACGTTCCAGACAAGCTTCGAAAGAAGCTCGATGAGAAAGTCGAACAAGGATACCTCGTCAGATATGACAATCATTCATCATACTACAAGATCTACATGCCAGAGACCAACCAAGTGAAGATCATCAGAGACGTCAAGCTTGATAAAACTAGAACAATGGCCAATGATGATTTTGCTAGGTATGAAGTCTTAGGAAAGTAGTACTACGACCTGCCAACCATGATCGAGGGAGCAGACCCCGAACACTTAGACGAAAATGTTCGGATCGCACATCAGTTGAGTGATGAATCAGACGAAGAAAGGACCACAAGCATATCTATAGCTAGAGTGGTTCTCCACTATAGGAACTCGAACCACTTTGATGTAGAAAAACATTGGCATGTTTTGCCATATTGTGAATATTGAGATTTTGTTGTTTTGGACTCATTCTCTCTCTACCCGAGTTTTCTAGTGTTAATTTTCTCTCTCTCCCCGAGAGCAGCATGTTTTTATCATACTGAGCACTTAGAATTATTTCTAACATTCATTTCCTCATAGTGAGATGTTAGTTTTTTCAATCCGATGTATGCCACTGTGCTCTTGCCTTAGATTTTTCAAGTAATCTGTTCTTTGATCAATCTTGTGCAATCACAACACCTTAGTAAGATCCTGTAAGGTGTATGGTGAAGTTCACACGTGCTAAAACTTCACATGGTATCAGAGCTGCATGCTTTGAAGAGGTGAGGGTGTATACATCAGAACAACAGTGCTTTTGCTTGCAAGAACTCGGATTTGGGAGAGGAATCCAAACTCACTGACAAACAAGCCATCTGTGGATCATAAGTGGACCAAATCAAGCTTGATTTGCTTTAGCTGAGCCCTGTACGGACAGAGAGCTCACACGTGTGAAATCAGCCCTATTTGTTTGAGTGCTACTTCTCAAGAAATGATCCAAATTTGATGTTCTATAGCTTGTTGGATAGGTATTGAAGAGTAGAATGTGTGGCTCGAGTTTCTAAATCGATTTGATTTGGTTTTAGAAGAGTTTTAGGCAATCAGAGACTTTGAGAGAGTACTCATCTCATGGGATATGCCAAAGTGAGCACACATCAGTTCTTTTCACCAATTTCTTCAATTTTCATTGTCAATCAAGTAGAATTGTATAGAAGTGAGTTTTATGAGGTCTTAGACTTTTCATTTCACACAAATTATTGTGTCGGAGTTGAAAGTAAGTTCCTAGAGAGTTTATTAGTTCTTTGAGACCCTTGGGAGAGATAGACTTCTTACTTGCATGTGCTTCATTTATGTGATTGAAGCAAGATCCAAATTCAAGATAGATTCATTTTTTCTGCTGAGAGTTTGATCTCACATTCTGTTGCTAGATTTCATAGGTTGGATCAACATTATAAGTGCTAGATCCCAGGTTGAGATAGCAAGCAACATTTTCAACTCCATCTTTGTCATTACTTGAATTTCTCATAGAGAAGATGTCTTCATCTGGCTCACATTTCTTGGAGCATAGTGAGAGATTAACATTTTCCAATTATGCAATGTGGAAGATTAGAATGGAATCATTATTGATTGTACAAGATGTAATGGATATTGTGAGTGGAGCAGCTGAAGAAGAACCTACAGCACCTAATGAAGCTGCAACATTCAATAAAAGAACTAGAATTGCCCTTCATTTCATAAAAATGAATGTTAAAAATGAAGTGTTAAGAGAGATCAGTACATGTTGTGAAAAAACTAGCAAGTTCACACGTGTGGGAAACCACAACAAATGTGTGAATGATCTTGACCATGCTTTGTGATGGCACACAGGTCACCTGTATAGCAATCCTGCAATCTACCACAAGATCTGAGACTAGAGCACAATCTAGAATGCTACAGATCAAAGCAGAACTAATTCCTCACAAATATAGAGAATACATAACCAAAATCATGTATGAAGAGTGCCTTCTACTCGAGTTAGAGAGAGAATATCAAAACAAGCAAAATAGCATGAGATCCAATTTTGACATTATGACATTACCAAAGCTTGATTCATCATCAGATATGAATGAGAATGATATGTACATATATAGGAGAGCCAAATTCGTGGTACTCCTTGCATTCAATGCATTCCCTACACCTAATCAAGTGTAAACTAGTACCATATTGACATCTAACAGCTTGCATGCTGAAGTTGCACCACACCAATGGAGCACATTGTAAAAGTTCCTACGAAAGATGATGAAAAATTCTTTGAGGACATCACTCTTTATAGGAGTCTTATTGGCTCACTTATATGGTTCATAGTTACTAGGCCTGATCTAAGCTTTAGTGTACATAAGCTAAGTCAACACATGCAGGATCCAAAGATATATCACTGGAAGTTGGCTAAAAGAATCTTGAGGTATATATCTTCTACCTTAGATTATGGATTATTCTACAAAGGAGAAGATCTGACTTTGGTAGCCTTTTCATATTCAAACTTTGTAGGAAACATGTTGGATAGAAAATCCACAAGTGCTTACACAATTTTTATGGAGGGAGCTTAGTTTCTTGGCTATCAAAAAAGCAAGCAACTATATCCTTATCATCTTGTGAAGCTGAGTACAAATCTCTTACAACCACAACAAAGGAGGTTTTATGGATCAAAAGGCTACTTTTGGGGCTAAAGTGTTATGGAGATGAAGACCTTCCAATTATCAAGAATGATAACATTTCAGCTTAGGCTCTTGCAAATAATTCTGTGCTCCATGCAAGGAGCAAACACATCGAGGTAGCTCATCATTTTGTAAGAGAAATAGTCATTGGGAGAGAGATCTTATTGGAACATGTTGGATCTTCAAATTATGTTGCAGATCTTCTCACCAAGCCATTACTCAAGAATGTCTTTATCAAGATGAGGTCTAACCTTGGCCTAATTTCAAAGTCTATGTTAGATAGGAACATATATTTTAAGGAGGAGTGTGAAGATTAGTAAAATATTATCTTCCTATCTCAAGTTTTGGGGCCATGACCATGTTATTTCCATTTGTAAACTTTATTGTACATAAAGCTATGTGAATTGAGCACATAGCCTTCTAGAATAGGTTGAGTTTGAGTTAGGTAGATTCAAATGTGATGTCATGCAAAAGTTTAGTTTACATGCAATGTCATTCAGTGTGCATGCAAGACACATGCAATCAATGCATGCAACATGCAAAGTGGTTTTTATGATCTACACATGTCTAGGCAATTTTGAGAGGTGACATGCAGTACATGCAATATCCATGCATGTAGTTACACATGTGGATCCTTGGTAGTTGAGATAGCTCAGTTAAGTGGACTTTCCATGCAACTACACTATAGGAACTCGAGCCACTTTGATGTAGGGAAACCTTGGCATGTCTTGCCATATTGTGAATATTGAGATTTTGGTGTTTTGGACTCATTCTCTCTCTACCCGAGTTTTCTATTGTTAATTTTCTCTCTCTACCCGAGAGCAGCCTGTTTTTCTCATACTGAGCACTTAGAACTATTTTTGACATTCATTCCTCATAGTGGGAAGTTAGTTTTTTCAGTCTGATGTATGCCAATGCTCATGCCTTAGATTTTTCAAGTAATCTGTTCTTTGATCAATCTTGTGCAATTACAACACCTCAGTAAGATCCTATAAGGTGTGTGGTGAAGTTCACACATGCTAAAAACTTCACAATAGCCAAATTTGGGCTAGTAGGAACTCGAGGTAGTTCAAATGCATTGTGTCCTAAGTTTCCATTGTGACATGCAAAGCATGCAAAAGTAGTAATGGACACATGCATGGTGATTATGGGTGTGCTGGAGGGACTGCCAAAATCTCTCAAAAAACTCAGCCAAAATTTTCAGTTTGCACTTGCCCTCTATTCTCTCCGGTGTGTTTACACAAAAATGGCTAGAAGGTACCTTCTTTGGCCATTCTTGGGCCAAATTGATAATACTGGCTTCTCAGAGCCAGCGGACAGAGCGATGTCACCAAGCACTCACAGGTTCACTTGGGGGATATTGGCATGTCACGTCATGTGAGAGACTTGACCGTGGCTTTGGAGTTTGCATATCAGTGTAGTCTCAAGGAATGTTTGGAATCATTCACAGGAGCAGCTTGGAGCCACTGGAGGGGACATTGATGGCGATGACTTCATGGTGTGCTCATTTGGGAGTACAGGATTGCATTATAGTAGGAGAACAGTCATTGGAATTGGCATGGATGGGGAGGCATCTACCATCATGGGCATGGATAAGCTATCTCTAGCTTTCATGCATTTGGCTGAATAGGGAGGCTAGTCTTGGTACATGTGTTGGAACTTGTTTGGTTCAGATTCTCAGTGGGTGAGATCAGGCAAAAGCCTAGAGGAAGTCACTCAGAGCCATGTACCTTAGTATGATCAGAGATACAGTGGTCTTAGGATCCCGAGAGTGACGACTTAGGGCTTGCATTGCCATGATGTCGGGTGACACATAGCTAGGTGATGCTTTGGTGTTCAGCTTGTCTAGCAAGATAGTGACCAGGATGGAAGACATCAGGTGAGCACAGTGTTGGATTTTACTGCTCACATCCAAATTCATTCGGTAATGAGTATCCTGAAATGTGTATATACTTATACTACCAAAAAAAAAGAAACTCAAAGTTTTAAATAGAAGATAGAAATCTAGAATTATATTTTTTTGATATTGGATTGGATCGAGTTGTATCGATAAATTTGAGTCATATTTTTTGATACCCGATTGGATCGAGTCGTATCAATAAATTTGAGTCATATTTTGATACATGATATAAATTTCAATCTAGAGACAAAATTTGATACATGCAATATTTCGATACTGTCAGTCGATTCCGACCCACATCGCGATCAAAAGGATGACATTGATAGTCTGCCTACTTTGTACATAGATTTTACTGATATAAACGACAATATCTATTGTAGTGTAAATTAAGTAGATTCAATCTTATACTCTGCCATTTTTTCATCTTACAGAGTTACGCACTACTTCATACTAATGTACTCTACTTTTATTTTTAAAGAGTGCATTTTTGTCCATGTCGGAGAAATGGTCCAAAGACTCAGACGCATCGAGCAATTGGATCAGAACAATCTTACTACTGCACGAAGGCAATGGTCAACCAATTTCCTCAGTGCATGCACTACTACTATAGTAGGTGATCACAAAAGTAAAGTAGAGCTTAATTGCGAGGTTGGTTGCGGAAGCGGAAGAGTAGACAATCAGACAAAGTAGTAAGAAAGTTAGACTTGAAGACGTATACAATTCTAACAAGAACTCTAAAGACAATGATTGATTCAGATTAATGTATAGAAATACAAGTCAGATTGATGCTATAAGCACAAGACAATAGCAGACGAAGCTAGCTCCACTCTGTAAAAGCTATGAGCTTATTACTGACAATTAGTTTGAAAGAAGAAACCAATGATTGAAAGCATCTACAATGTATGTCTCTCTATAATCACTATATTGATCCACTTGCATAAAATAGATTACAATGGTCATCTATATACAATTTACATTTGTGCAGATCAGTGTACAAAGAAGATGGTGTGGAGCCGTTGTGCCATCTAGAGGAGATCATGGCTATTGTTGTCATTGTCCAATAGTTGCACAACAGTACAAGAAGTGGGTGTGAGAAGGCTTCGACTATTTGGAGTCGACGAGTGAGTCGCTTTCGTGGCCAAGTAAGTTGGGAAAGTCGATAAGTCAGACTTCTCAGATATGTCGGACAATTCAAGCTTGCCTGATATGTCGGCTAAGTCAGGCTTCCCTGATATGTCGACCAAGTCATCCAAGTTGGACTGCCATTCTCTTAGAGTATTTTTGCAGATTATGCGACAATGCGTATAAAAAGAGTAGAGGAATAAATCCAACACCCCTCTTAATCTGGATCCGTGAATGCCTTGATCTTCAGAGTAAGTAATGCACAAAATTTGTCATGTGCATTAATGATTACTATCTTGATAAACACATCTACAATCATGTCTTGCATCTGACAGTATGTTAAGCTTACATCTCTGTCGAGAACCTTACCCATGACATAGTGATATCAAATTTCAATGTGCTTACTCCTAGAGTGAGATATAGGGTTGGCCGATAAGGCAATGGCACTCTGATCATCACAAAATACAAATTGTCGGGGTGTACTAATTCAGACTAATGTCTGACAATAAATTTCTCAACCAAATTGCTTCTTTAATAGACTGAGAAGCAGCAACGTACTCTGCTTTTGTAGAGGAAAGAGCAATAGAAGTTTGCTTATGACTGTTCCAATAGAAAGGACCACAGTTGAGGAAGGATGTAAATCTAAATGTGGACTTATGAATATCTACATTTTCTCCCTAGCTTGAATCTAAATATCCACTTAGCCGATGAAGATTATCGTTGTCAACTTCTGATCCATAGCAGATGCATAGGTCTGTTGTAGCTCGAATATATCTCATGACTCTTATAAGAGCCTTCCAATGGGTGATTCCAGGATTATCCATGAATTGGCTTATTGAGCTAACTACAAAGGCGATGAAATATCGATTGATACAAATACTCTCTCATTTGCTCCTTTTTCTGCTTTGTTTGGGGACATTGGTCCTTCTACAATCACAGGACTGGATCCATCGGTGAGTGAGCTAATTTACAATTGATGAGATTATATCTAATAAGATACTGTGAAGATATCTTTGTCGAGTACTATAAATCAACCGCTCTGTCTCTGTGGATTTGAACACCTAGACAATAGTGAGCTTTGTCCAAATTGGTCATGTCAAATTCGAAAGACAACATGTGTTTAACATCTTTCACCTGATCGATACTATTGTTGAAGGGCAATGTATCATCGACATACAAGGTGATAATAATGAAGGAATGATGCACTGACTTGAAATAAACATTGGAATCGGCAGTGCTTGTTTGGAAACCGTGTTGGATGAGGAATGTGTTGATCCTCTGAAACCAAGCTATTGTTGGTTGCTTCAAGCCATAAAGTGCTTTATGGAATTTACAAACATGATACTTCATATATTCAAGAACATATCCCATAGGTTGTAGCATATAGATGTCTTATTTGATGACTCCATTGAGATAAGGTGTCTGTACATCGAGTTGATGTACTTCAAGGTCATCTGCAACAACATATGATAGAAGAGCTCGGATTGAAGATTGCTTGACTACTAGATTAAACATCTCATTGCAGTCGATGTTGGGGAGTTAAACAAATCCTCACGCTACTAGTTGGGCCTTCCTTCATTCAGTATCTCAGTTGGTGTTGTGATTGATCTTAAAGATCCATTGGCAATCAATAAGATAATCAAATTCTCTTTGTAAAAGTTGTATTATCAGCAAACATGCTAGATGTCCATTCAATTCTGATTTAGTTCGTTCATCTATAGGTTTGGTACATCTTGTACATAGTGACATTTGTGGCCCTATGCAGATCGCTTTTATAGAGGAGCCATTTACTTTCTAGCTTTTATTGATGATTTGTCTTGAAGAATTGTCACCTATTTTCTGAAAAACAAATCTAAAGCATTCAAGTTCTTCAAATAGTTCAAGACATCTGTTGAAAATCAGACACAAAGACAAATCAAGGTCACTACGCACTGATGGAGGGGGAGAATTTATCTCCATTGAATTCAAGGAGTTCTGCAAGGGCAATGTAATACACCAACAATTCACAACTAGCTATTTACCGCAGTCCAATGGTATAGCTGAAAGAAAGAATCGGACACTGATCGAAAGTGTCAAGAGCATGTTGGCCCACGCCTTTCTTCCTAAAACATTTTGGGCAAAAGCTATTACTAGCTATTACTACTGCTGCCTATCTACATAATCAATCCATTACAAGAGCTCTAAAAGGCAAAACACCTTATGAGATATGGACAAGATCGAAACCATCAGTCAAACATATTCAAATTTTTGGATGCATTGCTTACTCCCAGATCCCTGCTGATTTAAGAAAGAAGCTAGACAATACTATCAGAAAATGAATTTTTATTGGCTATTCTCTCAACCACAAGGCATACACAAAAATCGTTCACAAGTAGAGATGTCATATTTGCAGAAGATCAATTTTTCGACCACAACGAAAGGCTCCATCAAATTTCGATTCCGGAGTCAAGACCAATTCCAAATTTATGATCGAACATCAAAAAATCGATACAGACTCAGACAGTGAGTCAGATCTTCAACAACTCAAATCGCATCAGAGGATCAAAATTCAACCCAAAAGATCGAATCGATCCAGACAGCCTCCATCCCAATTATGGATGATCCAGCTTGTTATTTTGTGCAAGAACCATGCATTGTATCAGAGACAATGTCAACCCGAGATGCTGATCAATGGAAAGCTACCATGGACACATAATTTGATTCTCTAATTGAGAATCAGAGGGATATGAGCTCAAGGGCAAGGGGTGTGATTTATTAGCGAGCATTTCATGGCGAGCAGATTTTGGCGAGCACTCTTTTTTGAGAAATTGTATGGTGGCAAAGATTGTATTTTCAAGATCAAACCATGTAGGCAGGCTAATTTCACTGCTCTGATTCCATTTAGGCACCTTGCGAGGGCTGGTAGGATGATCTTGATGCTCTGCGAGGGTTCTGAAGATTCATCTTCTGGGAAACCTCACACACAAATAAAGATTTTATCATCAGTAATTTTCACAGATATTTTTATGGATGCATCTGGGTCAAATCTAGTGACTATCCAAGTTTCAAGAGCTATCTCCCAAGGGATCTCCAAAAATCATGAAAAAAGTGCTCTTTTAGAGTGTTTTTTAACGAGATCTTGAGATTCTCTAATTTTTAGCTTTTGCAAACTGGTAATCTGCTTCATCCATGTTAGATCTAACTGTGGGTAGTTCTCCTTTCGCCAATAGATGGAAGTTGAATGTTTTCACTATAATGGTAATCCATCATTAAATGGCTAATGAGACTTGTGGGCTATGAATTCACCAACAGAAATTTATTCAGAATGGTGTTTTACAGGCTGGTAAAATGCTCTTCTCCACCCACTTAAACTCAAAGTTCTACGATGAGTGTAATTGAAAGGCAAAAACTTGTAGGTTGTTGTATAAAACTGAGCACTTTTGCTTTTTATAGTATCCAATTCCAAGCCCTGACGGAAAAGTTACGAGGATTCAAAAATAACTAATGAAAATACAAGAAAAGAGGTCCTGAAGAGAATAAATTGAAATGTAATAATTACAAGATTTTGACAACTTCTCAGTGTCAGACTTGTCGTTCTGATCACTTTTTTTTTTTACCCGACTGAAATCCGAGCTCAAATAAAAAAGTTATGAAAGTTTAAAGAAAATTTTTAAAAATGATTAATTACAACTTAGGAAAGGCGGTTAAAGAAAATTAAAAATTGGATTCTAAAAATTTCTGAGATCCATGAACCATTTTTGTACTCATAGAAGAATAGAATGAACCTTGAAATTTTTGAAAATTTAAAGCAAAAAAAAAATTTTACGGCTGCTTCTATAGTGTATTTTGGGGCTCGTGCAAATCATAGGACCTACACACAACTTTATTAATGCCAATTTCTTGTAAATGCTAAAGGTGAAAACAAAGCAAAGTGATCACCGCTATGTTGTGAAGCTGGCAACGGGAGCGACAAGCCAAGTATGAGATCAGATAGTCCCTCATCTGCCGATTCAAATACAGGCCTATAAGGATAACTTAGACTTTCATATTATGAATCTAGATAAAGTAGATGTGATATTTGGTAATGAGTGGTTTTCAGATAAATGAGTCGTTAAAGAAAAACTATTTTGTCGTTCTTGCATAATGGCTCACTCATTGAATTGAATGGGAATGTGGACATTTTTTCTCCTTATATGCTTTCTGCTTTAAAAAAGGCTGAATGCATGAATATTGTGGATTGTGATTCATATATGTGTTGGTTGAAAGATTTCACTTATCATGAGGAATGCAATTTACAAAGTTATAACATGCAACTTGCATTAATGTCTAACAACCTAAAAGAATAAAGTTTGTCGGAAGGTGAAACCTTTATGAGACTCTGCATAAAAATATGTCTTTTTACACACCTATCACCTTTGACCTCTAGAAAGTCAACCATGGTATTAAACTCCTTCCTAATAGTTCGTCGGTATCCTTGTATCCTTACAAAATGAGTACTACCGAAGAAGATGAAGTTTATAGGCAACTGCAAAACTACCTTAAGATGGGCCATGTAAGGCCTAGTATGTCCCCTTGGGTGCCCCAGTTATTTTAGTTGATAAAAAAGATGGAGGCACTATCTGTGTGTAGACTTTAAAAAATTATATAAAGTAACGATTAAAAATTGTTATTCCTTACCTCGAATAAATGAACTGCTTGATCAGTTGCATGGCACAAAGTACTTCACCAAAATCGATTTGAGATAAAGGTATCCTTAGATTCAAATATAGAGTGAGGACGTGGAAAAAATCGAGTTTAGGACTACATATGGCCATTATCAGTTTTTGCTTTTACCATTTGGCTTGACAAATGCTCATGCAACTTTTCATCAAATGATGAACGACCTTCTTCGTCCATATTTGGAAAAGTTCGTCATCGTTTACTTGGATAATATTCTCATCTATAGTGAGACCTTGGAAGAGCATGAGAGACATCTCCGACTATCTTAAAGTTACTTTGACAGTAGAAGCTCTTTGTGAAGAAATCCAAAAAGAGATTGATTTATTTCGGTCATGTTATTTCGGACCATGGGTTGGAAATTGACCCAAATAAAGTTCAATACATTCGTAAATGGCCAATTCCTCTATTCGGGAGGTTAAGTCCTTTTTGGCCTTTATGGATTTTTTTTCATAAATTTATCATGGGTTATGCAATAATTGCATTGCCCTTGACAAATGTCCTAAAAGAGGCAAAAATAACTAGCCAACACAGTAATACAGTCCTCCGATTACCTGAACTAAAGAGATGAATCAGAGTGTTGAGAACCTCAAATACTATGCATCTATAGCGCTTATTTTTACATATAGTGGATCCTAACAAGCCGTATGTGTTTGAAACGGATGCCAATGACTATGCTATAGGTGCAATCCTATATTATGATGGCAGACTGGTTGCATCTGAAAGCAAGAAGTTAGATCCTACTCAAGAGTGGTATTACATCTATGACAAGGAGCTTTGTTTGCTTTGAAAGTTTGGAGACGTTACCTATATGGATCCCAATTTACCATAGTAACAAACCATCAAGCGTTAAAATACATTAACGATGTGGTTTACCTTAGGGGTCATAAAGCCAGATGGTCGAAAATGCTCCAAGAATTTCATTATGACATGAGTACCGAATGGGCACTTCTAATAGTGTTGTGGATGCCTTACGCCGGATTGAAGAGGTAAATCAAATAAGCTTTTTTGAAATCCAATCTAAGTTATATCTGTCCTTAAGAGACTTACGTAAGACCGATAGGTACTTTGGTCATATTTGGCTAGACATCCCGGGAGGTACTTCTAGATCTAGTGGTGACCTTGAAATGTAGGATTCCAAGATTTCTCCTCAAGACAAGATATTAAGAGACTATTCCATCGGGAATGGTTTACTTTTCCGGAATGGGAATGTGTGTGCTAGAAAATGATGATATTTTCTTACAAAGAACGCTTGACCTAATATAAAGAAAGTTTTATTGGCCAAATCTAAAAGATCGAGTGGAGGCATACGTTCGCAAATGTGGACAATGTGAAGGATTTTAGATCATTCAAGATCCAATCCATATCCCTAATCTTTGGTTACAATAAGGAGCAAACCACCAATCCTGCCAATGTAGAAAAAACGGCATCTACATACAAAATGAGATGCAAACTCTAAGAGATCCTGAACCTCTGGAAATAATCTCTCTCAAACATATGATCTAGATCCAACAAGATCTCATCAATGTTTGACCTCGAATTTCCACAAAGGTTAGTGAAAACGATGTCACCAATGTCACCATCATAAATCAAAAGATAGATTCCAAACAACTTTGAGCAAGATTAGCATGATCATCCAACAAGCCATTAAGTATAACTTGAACAAGTTCTACCTCCTTAATGCTTTCATTAGTACATGCTAACTCATCATTGAATGCTTTAACCCTCAAAACAAAAGCATGAGTACTCTCTTCCTTCTTTTGAGAACTTTGAAAGATTTGACTCCTAAGAATAAGCACTCTTGATGTAGACTTGGATTCATAAATCTTCTTCAAAGCTTCCCAAGCCTCCAAAGATGATGTGCACTTACCAACTTCCTTGAGAAGTTCATTGGTAACATTCATCTTAATTATATGTAGAGCTTTCTTTGCTCTCTTGTCATACCTCACTTGATCTTGAGGTGCTTGAGGCCTCTCCTCCACACCTGCAACAATCTCCATCAACTCATTCATCTCCAATAAGAACTCCATCCTCACCTTCCATGTAAAATAGTTGATTGAGGTAAGCCTATCATTGCTCTCCAACATAAAGCCTCCACTTGTAGCCATGTTGAAGTGACCTGATCTTCTTATTTCAACCCGTTTCAATGCACAAAGCACTCTCTTGCACTTCTAACTAGAAAATCAATACATAGAATAGTGAGATCTTGATCAACCTATGATCTATCATCAATCCAATGATTCTTGCCACTTCCTAAGATTGAAACACACTCAAATGAAGTTCATTAACCTCACAAACTAGAGATCCAATCAAAATTAGGGTTCTGACAAAATCACAAAAAATTGAATATCTCAAATTCTACATGCAATTTCTAGAAACTTGATATATCTTCTTGTAGACTCCAATGAGACCTTCCTAGAGAACCAAAAATAATCTAAATTCAGTAATCCAAGTGTGAAATTGTAATTGATCAAGCACATAACCCTATATTGAGTTTTGACCTACAAAAGATCAATTCTACACATGCAAAAATGCTGATTTTTGAGTAGAGATCAATCTAGCATGCTCTAGCATTGGTAACTCCTCCAAATCCTTGCTAAAGATGGCTGATCCTTTCATAACCTGAAACAAAATAGCTCTGATACCATGTGAAGTATTTTAGATCATTCAAGATCCAATCCATATCCCTGACCTTTGGTTACAATAAGGAACAAACCAACAATCCTGCCAATGTAGAAAAAACAGCATCTACATACAAAATGAGATGCAAAATCTAAGAGCTACTGATCAAACATGAACCAAAGAATAAAATATGTTTGATGTCCGTGCAATTACAGAACCCTACTATATTTCACATGTGTGGAACCAAAAATAACAAAATATGAGCATTCTACACACAAGATTGCAAGATATCACCAAGATAGTGCACCAATGAGTAGTAGAACCCAAAGAGAACCATGTATAATGATGAAATGAGAGAGAGAAGAGAGAAGATGTGTCTCTCCACAAGTTACATCCTTTTATAGAGTGTCCAAACCCTATTTGTCCACTTGGATTTCCCTCCAAAATGTAAACCCTACTATTTTTGGGTCTAGATTCAATGTACCCAAAGTTCAAATTTCAATCTCTCTCAAACTCGACTACCAACTTTCTCACACTTTAAAAAAGTGTTTATTGAATGTATTTTAAACTAATATAACTTCAAAAAATTTATCTCTAACTCTCAAATGAGTTTTGGCCTCTTATTGACAATTTACCAAAATATGACTAAACTAACTAAACTAGTTGAAATCTCTCACAGACAATGCCAAGTAAATAAAGCTGGAAGACTTAAGACAGCTGGCCTGTTACGTCCTTTGAAAATTCTCGAAAGAAAATGGAAAAGTATTTTCATGGATTTTGTGGTTGGGCTACCCCGGACGGGAAAGGAAAATGATGCTATTTGGGTTATAGTTAATAAACACAGACCAAAATGGTGTAATTCATTCCAATCAGGCAATCTATCAAAGCTTTTGAATTTGCTCAATTTTTTGTAAAAAAAAATTGTTCATGTTGTTTGGTTTGCCGAACATGATATTGTTAGTAATCGGGATTCTAAGTTCACTGGCAAATTCTGGCAAGCAGTCTTTGAGAAACTAGAGACCATCTTAAGTCTAGGTCTACAAATCATCTTGAATCAAATTGTCTGACTGAAAGGACGAACTAGTCTATAGAGGATATGCTTCGTGCATATGTTTCCACGGGATAGTCACATTGGGAATGGTACCTTCCAATGATTGAGTTTGTGGATAACAACACAAAACATTCTGCGATAGGTTTTAGTCCATTCACTCTAATGTATGGTTCTCAACCTAGAGCTCCAATCTTGGTCACAAAAGCCTCAAGGTTAAAGCGGTGGTTGATTTCTTGCATGATATGCAAGAAATACTGCTTCTTGCTCGCGATAACGTAAAGACAGCTCAGGATAGAGCCCAGTTTTACGCTGATCAGAAGAGACAACCTAGGGTCTATGCGAAAGGAGATTAGGTGTATCTTAAAGTCCCAATAGACTCTAAGGTACTAAAGACTGCAAAATGTCCTAAGCTATCGGCTTGATATGCTAGACCTTTCTGAATTGTAAAGAAACTCAATCAAAATGCCTATCAACTAGACCTTCCTCAAGGAATTAGAGTTCACCCAATTTTTCACATTAGTCATTTAAAGGAACGACTTGGTGGAAAGGATGAATTGATTCTACATGATAAGCCAGCTCAACTTGAGGACTTGACATCCTTTGTATCCTCTGAACCAAGCCATTGTTGATGTACGTAAACGAGCCTTGGCATTTTGCGAGTAACTCACCTGCAAGTTTCGCGAGTTTTGGTTTTGACAAGCTACTAAAAAATGAAGGCACGTGGTGTGCTATGTTTGCTAGAGAGAGAAGGAGAGCATCCGAGTGAGAGAGAGAGAGAGAGCGATCCAGCCATCCTGCTTGTTATTCATTAATCTGATCTAATCTGATCAATGGGAGATCTGTGGACTCATCCAGGTGCATAATCTGTTCAGATTGCTTCTTCAAGCAGTGTGCTTCGTGCAATGTGTAGATAATGCGAGAGAGAGAGAGAGAGAGAACCATGAGAATCGTTGAGAGAGAGAAACGATGGTTCAATTGATGCTATATACGATGATTCATCTCTCTCAACGGTTCTCATGGTTCCTCTCTCTCACTCATGGTTCTCACGGTTCCTCTCTCTCACTCACGGTTCTCCCTCTCTCTCGCTCACAGGTTCTCACGATGCTCTGTCTCTCTCTCGGATGCTCCCCCCCTCTCTCT
>MU834885.1:0-43435 GCA_029204225.1 Diphasiastrum complanatum
ATTTTCTTTTCTACTTCATTTCAATATATTAGGGTTTATTGTAATGTATTGTATGTTTATGAATGTAGTAATCATGTCGGAGTCAGGCAGTGGTAAAATCTCGGGAGACTATGTTAAAAATTTATATGAATCATTAAATCCTAAGCAAAAAACACAACTACAAAGTATGCTTAGCCGAGATGAGGGTGGTCCCTCACAAGCGGCCATGGCTCCCGCCCCCACCAAAGAGTCATCCACAAATCTTTATTATGATGTGGATCTTCAAGGTAATATAATTGCCAATAGAAAAGGGATGGTGGTTTTAGACTGACTCTATTCTTTATGCCAACGCCATTTTGGCGACAAATTATTTAGTAAATGGTCCGAACAACCTGCCATCGATAAACAGCAGGTTATTGGTACCCTTCGTGACAAATTCCAACAAGAAGAGAAATTCGAGGAGAGGGAAATTCATAAGCATATGAGCTTATGGATTAGGCATCATCGTGATATGCCGCTAGGATGCATGAGATAGGCAATCCTAGGTTGGGCTCGAGTGAAAAGGCGGGATTGCAAGCAAGCATGGTAAGTGAACTTACACTACTCTTATAGTTTATCTTTGATTTCATATGCTTTATTTTTTAATATGCATTATGACTAGCTGCTTCCACGTAGCCCTAAATTAATTTCAACTTAAATTGAATGCATGGATAGTTGGTGGACTATGGACGTCTGCCAACTAAGGAGGAATACAAATTTGCCTACAGGGAATCGTACGATGTATTAGTCGACAAACTAAAGAGTGAGGGTCATCCTCCAAATGTAAGTACTAGTTTTTGTATTCGTACTAATGTGGTTTGTATTTTGACGTCAATTTTATTTAATTTAATACGATCAAGCATTAAATATTAATGTAGCTTGTTTGCTTGTGTTCATGCAGATTGGACGTCACGACAACGACGAGTAGATTAGGTTTATAAATTTTAGTTGATGTTAGATCTAGAAAGACTCAGCGACATTAAAGCACCATTTTTGTAATACATTGATTCATATTATGAAAATATTATTATTACAAATGATCGTGCTATATTGCCATTGCTTTTATATGGGCAATGTTCTTTTTTCAAAAATTGCAATGTCGAATTTAGAGATGTGGATTGACGTAATAACCAACTAAGAAATTAAAACCATGTGCAATGTCGGATTTCAAAACAACAATCAATATCATATATAGAAATCTAAATAAAAATTATGATGTGCACAAAGCAATGCAATAAAGTATTGTCATTCATAATGGACATGAAGTAATGCAATAAAATATAAAATGAAAAGTAATTTAAGAATGAAAAGTACCTCACTCTCAGTTTGTTGTTTGATCCAAATGTTGAATGCAACTCAAAAAAACAATTCACGAACATCGCTTTTCCAAAAACTCAACTCCAAGAACAGCCCGATAAAAATGGGTGCACTATTTTTTACGCATTTTTTTATTTGTTTTACCTAATTTGGGATGTCGGAATCTGACATCCAAATGCGTCGGATAGACGTCGGACCCTTTTTTTGATCATTTTGTTAACACACGTCGGAATCCGACGTCTATTTGGGACGTCGGAATCCGACATCCAAGTATACGTCGGATGGGGTCAGACATTCGTCGGACAAATTTTTGCATCATTCTGTATTCACAGACGTCGAAATCCAACAGGGTTTTGAGACGTCGCAATGCGATGTCCACGTCGGACCTTTTGCGACATCTTTGGATGTCGCATTGCGACGCCCACATCGGAACGCCTTTCCGTCATCGGCATTTTGGGTTCCGGAATCCGGCAGGTTGTGCTTGTCGGATTGCGACACGTTTTTAAGTCGTCGACCTTATAGCGACATGTTTTTCTGATGTCCGCGATGAATTAAAAAAAAATTAAGCTTGCGATTCACGTCGCAAAACATGTCGCAAATCGTAGCGGGTGTTTTAGTGGTTCAGGTTCTTTGCACTCTTTAGCTCTTGCTTCAACCTATGGATTTTTTGGGCATGTCTTTCTCATTCTTTGGAGAGTATGACAGCCCTCTAGAGCTTCACCAGATTTTCAAAGCTCTTGATTAACAGATAGATTCTGAATCTCCCATGGTGGCTATATCTTGATGAACAATTTTTTTTGTATGGTCTTAGAAGCTGGTTATGATGACAAGGAGTGTGGTGTCAAGTTTAGGTTGTGTCAACAATATGTACATTTGAAATGATTTCATATCTACAACCTTGTTGTGTGTACATACATTTTCTATTCTTTTTTTTTTTTTCTAGAGAATGTTGGTTAGCAATCGGCTTGCTAGATGTACATATCACAATGGTTTTGTAGAAGAATTTTGAACAGACAAAACATCAAAGATACACGCGATCTAGGGTTGAGTTCAATAATCTCTTCCTCAAATTTAGCTAGAAGAGCAACTTGACAATCATCCACAACAAATGCAAGGCATAGGGAATGGAGGATGTCTCGGGTTCGTGTAGGGAAGCGATGGGTACCTCGACAAGGAACATCCGATGAAGAGAAGGACATTTCACAAATAGCAAATAATGACTAAATATAATCTTTTGAGAATATTACATTTTTTTTGAAGTATGATAAAGTAATCTAGTTAATTACTATAAATAGACTTTATTTGATACAATATTATAATTATGTCTATTTTTGAAAATTTTTTTTTTTCTATATAAGACCAATTTATGTCATTTTGAAGCACACATATTTTTCTTGCTCTCCTAGCTTTCTTAGTTCCGTTTAGGTACTTTGCACTTGCTCTCATTTTTTTAGTCTTTTGTATTGTATCATTGGATTCACGATGCAACCTTCAAAGACAAAGTTGGAAAATCTACTGGCCGTCACAACATTTTTCGATCAAATAGATCACAACTATGCTATGTTCACTGCTAGAATAGATTACCTGGCAACTCTACAAGCAAATAGTGAAGATTTCAGATTTGTAAATGAGTATATAGAAGAAAACTTAATGCCTTACTTGGTAAGAATTTCCGGTTATGATATATCTTGGATTCCGTATAATTTGCTAACATATATATATGGAAAGGAAATAGACCTTTTGTTTTCCAACTCAACAGATTTATCAACCAATTGAAAAATGACCACTTTTTGGAGTTAAACCGCGATCAACAAGTAAATTTTAATCTCAAAAGTGTAGGAAAGAAGTTCTTGTCAAGTGAAATTATTGTGATTTTTTTCCTAAATGAAAACAAAAACATGATTCTAGTGTGAAGGCCAATGGAAGATTAGAAAGAAGAAGGGGAATTAACCCCTAAGAAGGAAGAACTGCTTGATATCTTTAGTGGCATCAACATCTACTCAATTGGAGGATGTCAAAGACACCGATCAAATGCTACGAATACGTGACTTTGTCCCAATGATAATTAATGGTGAAGAATATTTGTTTCTACATGATTTGCAACATATCCTTGGCTTACGAGAGGATGAGATGCTGACATGATTAGTGAGATTGCAAAATGGCACTACCACTTTTGACCACTCCATGCCAGATGATGCATTTCGTAGCTGATTGGAGATGACACAGATACTACTGAGCAAACTCTGGCAAACATTTTGTGTGAACCGAAGACTCTACAACCACCAGTGGTTGAGTAGAAACCATTACCGGTTGGCAGAACTGAGATTCCATAGACAACGAACGTGTCTGAGATCTAGCATCCTCTTCCTAGTTATTGCAAGGGAAATTCCCTTGCCTCCTTTGACCTTACTTGACTCTTCAATAACCTACAAAAAACATATCCAAAACATTTTGGCCAATTGACTCTCCTTTGATGTTTATTCCCATTTTTTAATGTGTTATGTAATTATAACATTATAATGATGCAATTCGATAGCTGATTGGAGACAACACAAATACTATTGAGCAAACTCTGGCAAACGTTTTGTGTGAACTGAAGACTCTGCAACCACCAGTGGTTTTACCGGTTGGCAGAACTGAGATGCCATACAAAGGCAAGGGAATTTTCCTTGCAACAACTAGGAAGAAGATGCTGGATCTTAGACACGATCGTTGTCAACAAATATTCTCGTCCATGTTTATTCCCATTTTTTAATGTGTTCATTGTAATTATAGCATTATAATGATGCATTTTGATAGCTGATTGGAGATGACACAGATACTATTGAGCACACTCTGGCAAACATTTTGTGTGAACTAAAGACTCTCCAACCACCAGTGGTTGAGCAGAAACTATCATGGGTTGGCAGAACTGAGATGCCATACAAAGACAACGGAATGTCCCTTGCAATAACTAGGAAGAAGATGCTAGATCTCAGACATGTTCATTGTCAACAAATATTCTCGTCCATGTTTATTCCCATTTTTCAATGTATTCATTGTAATTATAACATTATTATACAATGTAATGTAGTATGAGGTGGAGATTGACAGTTTTGCATTGAGAGGAGGAAGTTCTCGTGGAGTCTGGACAGAGCAAATGCAAGATGTGTCCCTTGCTCACGACATTGGACAATTTCAAGACAACTACATCTTATGCTTCAACAACGAATATAGGCCCATTGAGGTGTTGATCTGTCAGTGTTTGCACCAAAGGCCTAGTGTGTATTAAGGAGTGCTATTTTGAATGACTTCTGCCTAGGGTTTGAGTCCAGATTACTTTTGGTGGGAGCGATTGGACCCTACAAGGAGGATACCAATGATGCTAACTTAGCATCGGAAAACTAAAACCATACAGGTCTTGTAAAAGCATCAAGAGGTGTGAGTGAGATTTAGTCATATTTTTGTCCAAAAATAGCCCTAATTGATAGGATTTAATATGTCATTGATATAATCTCATCTAATCTGCATTTCATCTTTGTGAGGGAGTGTAAGGACTGTGACTAGAAGTCCAAGGGAGGGCTAGAAGTCAAATTTGAGGTAATCAAGACAAAGTGAAACCTTTGTGAGTTTCTAGGATCAAATCAATTTTAATTTTTCCGAGCATTATTTTGTAGGATCCTTCCAAAAAGTTATTTTGAATCAAGATCAAGGGGATCTTGCTACTTGAATCTTTGTGCATTTCAAGGAAGTTTCTAGTGGAAAAATTTTGGAAAAGACTTTAGGGAGGGTCAAGAAGTTCAATCTACTTTGTGTTAATTGATTTTCAAGAGTAGTCAATAGAGTGAAAAATTGGCAAGATTTGATTGTAAGTAGATTTCACATCATCTTATCTTCATTCCAACTTTGTGAGGGAGTGCCAAAATTGAGATTATAAGTCCATTTGTTGGATTAGAAATCTAATTTGAGTGAAACACTACAAGTATATGGCTATGACATGAAAATTTCTTCTTCAATGGTCTCGTTGAGAAAAGCGGTCTGGACATCTATGTGATGGACTTCGAAATCTGCTGCAGCTGCAAAGGATAGTAGTAGTCTGATCGAAGCATGCTTGACAACTAGGCTGAAGGCTTCGAAATAGTCCAGATCTGGAATTTGGGAATAGCCTTTGGCAACCATCCTAGCTTGTATCGATTTAGCCTGTCTTCAGCCTCATATTTCGCCTTGAATATCCATTTGTATGGAATCGGATTTATATCCTTTGGCCGCTCAATGACTGTCCACGTTTGATTCTCCATCAGAAAGCCGAATTATGTGTCCATTGTTGCTTTCCAATGTTCAGTGTTAGGTGTAGACATTGCCTCTGAAACTGTATTTGGTTCCTGCATAAAGTAACAGACTGCATCATCCATAAATTTGAATGGAGACTGTCTAGGTCAATTTGACCATCTTGGATGGATTTCTTCCCTCTGTTGGTCAGATTCATTTTCAGAGTTAGTATCGATTTCTTGATTTTTGACCCTAGGGTCAAAATTTGACTATTTGACCCTGTGGTCGGATTTTGACTGTTCGACCCTGGGGTCGAAAAACTTGACCTCCAGAAAAATGACATCTCTACTTGTGAATGTCTTTTCTGTTTCTAGATTGTAGAGCTTGTATGCCTTGTGATCTAGAGAATAGCCAATAAAAGTCAATTTTCTTGCTTGTGATGTCTAGCTTTTTCCTGAGATCTTCATGCATCCAAACACTCTAATATTCTTGAGTGATGGTTTTGATCATGTCCACACCTATATAAGGTGTCTTGCCATTTAGGGCTTTGGTAATTGATCGATTTTGTAAGTAGGCTGCTGTATAAAAGCTCCTGTCTAGAATTTCTTTGGAAGAGAGGCATGGGCCAGCATGCTCTTGGCACTTTCAAAAAGTGTCCAATTATTCCTCTCAGCTATACCATTGGACTGTGGTGAGTAGCTTGTTGTATATTGTTGGTGTATTTCGTTTGCCTTGCAGATTTTTTTATATTCTTGGAGATAAATTCTCTCCCTCCATTTGAGCATAGTGCTTTGATCTTTCTCTGGGTCTGATTTTCTACAAGTGGAGAACTGTGGATTCTTTACTACTCTTCTTTTAGCTATCAGAGCATTCTCAGCAAGGAGAACAATGTGTAGATGAAACTGAGACATCTCCACAAACATCAGCTGACAGACGAAAAAGAAAATAGACACGCTTCTTCATCCATGGCGTACCTGAGATACTATGTTTATTCTCTTGCTAGTTAATACGAGGGACACAATCTCATTTTCAAATTTGAAAAAGCTAGTTAATGAGCGTCATAGGTTCTTGAGGTCGTAGTTGCATGCGTCATAATCGTGTCATGTTAACTACACATTACTGGTAAGGTTAAGCTAAACTAGACCTGAAAGTCCGTCGAATTTTTTAAATCCGACATTTTTTTTGTCCTACGTGGCATGTCTTAGACGACCCTTTTGATGTTTGTAACTCCTCTAATGATGGCCTAATTTGAGATGTCATAGCATATCAGTTGATTCAGATGTAGTGGTGTAAAGAGCTTGACTGGTAGAAGAGTAGTAGCGGCTAAGCTTGCATAAATAGCCAACTCTTCTTCCGAAAGCTAGAGCTTTTCGGGACTTGTCAAAGATTGTGTAGTCATTTGTGTAAAATTTGACCCTCCGAACTTGAATCAGTGATTCTGCTAACTGAGAGCAGATTCTTGGTCAGATTTGGAATGTGGAGAATGTTGGACAACAACTTGTGACTTCATCCTTTTGAAATTTGACCCTGACTATTCCTTCACCCTGGATTGTGTGAGATGAGTTGTCTCCAAGTTGCACAACTCGAGAGTGGGTGTATAATTCATAGTCCTTGAACCAATCTTTGTGGTGAGTCACGGGTTGTGTTGCTCTAGAGTCAAGATACCAAGAATCGATATCCTGCTATTCTCCGACATTGGTCATAAAAGTTGCTTCATCTTCCTCTTGCTACTGGGTCAAAAATCTGGTTGAAGCACTATGTGCTTGTTGTTGGTACTGTTTCTTTTTGTCAGAATGATGAAGAGTTTGAATTCAACCCTGAGTCAAAAGACGACTCAGAGCTCAAATTTGACCCAGAGCTCAAATTTGACCTTGAGCCAGAATTCGACCCTGGCTACATATTACTCTTTTTTTTGGATCTGAACTTCCAATCTTTTGAATATAGTGCTTGTGGATCCGATCCTAAGCCTGAGGAGGAAGCTGATCTTCTGATTTCTTCTTGTAGAAGTAATGAAATTACTCTTGATAGAGCTAGATGCTCCTAGATCGAAATTGTCATGACCAATTTTCATAGGCTTCAAACAGACTCGATAATAGAGTCATAACAACATCCGAGTCTTGTATTTCTGAGCCAGTTGCAATCATCGTAGGCATGATCCTTTCCATGATGACCAAACGTGTTTTGTTTATTAAACGCCTCCTTAAACTATATCATTTGCATATGGTACACACAACAACAAGTGTACCGCTCCTTCAGTTTTCGGACAAAATAAGGCTTCAACCCCTCAAAGCATCTAAAAGATATCTGCACTTCTGGGTGAGCCCTTCTGAATATTTGGAACAACGCAACCTGTGGCCTAAAAACCTTACAACTTACTAAAAAAACATAGTAATATGCCTAAAAATTACCATGTAAGTTGATCCAAGCTGACTTGAACATTAAACCAAACTTAATCTATGTGTAAAATTCATAGCAACATGAATCAAACGAGAGAAAGTAAGAAAAAGAAAGCATGAAGAGCGTTAGTCAAAATTCCTAAACCATACGATTGTATCCTATTCCAAAATGTCACCACAATGCTCCCTCTCCAATGGTATGGCCTTTCTTGTGGATGTTTCAAGTCCAACAAAGAACCATTTATGATACCATGCCTTCAACAATGAAAAAACAAGGGCTACACCCCTTCCTAGAATTGGGAATGTTGACTATCTTTAACTCTCTCTCTCTCTCTCTCTCTCTCTCTCTCTCTCTCTCTCTCTCTCTCTCTCTCTCTCTCTCTCTCTCTCTCTCTCTCTCTCTCTCTCTCTCTAGCAAAATTTGTTGTAACCATTTCAGAAATTATAATTATATTTCAGGATACACTGAGAAACACAATGGTTCAACTCAATACAGTGTTGGTTCACTCAAAACTTCTTAAAGATTCCTTCTACATTAAAGTCATTTTTAACATCCTCAAAGTGAACTTGAGGAGTATTCTCGTTACCACTGATCTATATTCAAGAAACCTTATCGTATTACAGGTAGAAAGTACCAACAGGTAGTACCAACGCATCATATACAGGTAGTACGAAAGTATCATATACAGGTAGTACCAGAACGATAGAAAGTACCAACAGGTAGTACCAAAGTATCATATACAGGTAGTACCAAAGTACCAAAGCATCTTATAGTACCAAAGTACCAAACATGTAGAAAGTACAAGAACCTTAATTGGTACTCTAAAGAATCAAAATTGCTATACAATAGGTTCAAATAGTTTCAGGAACACGTAAACATTACAAAAATAGTACAAATCTTGTAAAATTAGTTGTAACTAAAGCTTAGATTTTACAAATTGGTAAATAACACTAAAATAGTACCAAAAAGACCATAAAGGATTGTATGCGAGCTGCAAACACAAAAATACAAAAAAAAAAAGTACCCAATTTGATAGTTTTATGGGTAAAATATGGATACGAGAAGTCTAAATAGTACCAATTTGGTTAATTAAAATAAAAATGAGACACTTAGTATAAAAGAACCTAATTTGGTAGTCAGGAGGATCAGAATTGGTACACGATAAGTTTTTGTAGTACAATCTTTTGTATTCAAGAGTTTTACCAACACAAAAATAGTACCAAAATGATACAAAATTTGTAACAATAGTACCCGACTACTAGAGTAATACTACCAATTGGCGTAACAACACTAAAGCAATACCAAAAAGATCGAATCGGGTCGTATGAAAACTACAAATACGACCAAATTTAAAAAAATAGTACCAAATATTGTAGATTTTAAAATAAAAATGGTACACACTATAAATCTCAGTAGACCAATTTGGATGATTTTAGAGTGAAAATGAGACACAAGCTATTAAAGAACCTATTTTGGTAGTTTGGAGTATCAAATTGTTATACACTATTCGAGAGATTCACCAACACGACAACACGACCAAAATAGTACAAAAATGGTAAAATTACCAACTAATGCTTAGACACTACCAATTCGGTAACAATACTAAAACAGTTCCATATAGGCCAAGACGAGTCACGCACTATCAATGTTTGAACGACACACGACTAGTACGCTTCTTTTGTATACAAACATTCAGCAGAAATATTGCTTCATTAGTATGAATCAGTGGCAAACGACTTCAAGGCTTCAATCTCAAAACAAAAAAACAAACCAACATGTACCAATAGTATCAAACTTTGGTAGTCGAGGGTTTCAAAAAATGTCAAAATACAGTCGGACATAATTTCATTGTTGTTGCACATTGCACATTGAATAACTGTTTATAAGCTTTTTAAAATACCAAAGTACCATAGGTAAAATAATCAATCGTGCAAAAACTACTGCAAGTCTCAAAGTACAAAACAATAGTTTTGAAAACGCCTAAAATATCACAAGTATCAAAAGCTCCAAAATATTTAAGAGCACCAAACAGCTAAATGCTCGAAAAATACCAAAATGTTGTAAACAACAAATTGAAGAAATGTTTGAAAACTACCAAAACTGTCAAAAGCACCAAAGAGCAACAAACAACAGTACTTTCTGCACACCAGAAGTACAAAATGTTCCATGAGGACCAAACAACAAAAAGAAAAGTTGTTTGAAAAGAATAGAGAGTACCAAAAGTACCAAAAATATATCTTACACAAGTTTTCATAAGTACCAAATAGAAAATAAATAGTTGTTTATAAGCTTCTACAAGTACCAATAGTCCCAAAAGTCCAAAAGAGCAAAGTTTCAGTTGAGTGAAAACTACAAAACAATTCCAAACAGCAAGAGGTGGAGTGTGTATCTATAGAACCAAAGAGCATGAGTATCAAAGATTAGTTTCGGCAATGCCAAAGAACAACAATACCAAGAAAACAAAAATCCAAAAAAAAAACCTGAGGGTCATCAATAAGATGTACTAGATGCCTGACAGCACTCTTTCTTCCATTCCTCTGTCAGCATATATCTTTTTTTGTCACGAACGGGTTTAGTTTGTATCGCAAACATATTTGTTTCTTTTGAATTTTCTTATGCGAAAGCTTACAGAATCCTAGACACGCGACTACACATCATAGAACAGATATCATTCTAGCAATCAAGACAGTGGAAGACAAGGAAATGCACGAGATAGAGCAACTATATTATCAGTTTAATTTTTAGAGTGAGATGGTCAGTGTCTCGCTCATTGGCAGCCTGACGCTCTACTCTTTTGTTGTGTTCTACTCGTTGGCAGACTTTCATCCACAATTGTTTCGTTTCTATTCTTTTTCTTTTCTGCTCTACTCACGCACATTCTCTATGTATTCTTTTTTTTTTATTATTATCTAAAAAATAGTTTATATCTCCACTATTTGGAGTTTACAAGATAGCTAAACAGATAATTACAAGAGTAGTTAATGCTAATCAACTAATCAGTTACTCTCCGTAATTGCTAACCGTTTCAGTTGGGCGTGAAGTTTAAGACTCCACGCCCGTTGAGCTTGTCAGAAATGGTGCAAGATTTTCTTGTTGCTGGTGATGTGTGATGTTGCTCCTGAATCAATGACTACATCGTAGTCGTGTTCAGTGTAGCTTGTCAAAGCTTCATCTAGTATTGTGAAGGCTTCATCACCCCTATCTACATCCTTGGATGACTCTGCAACATTTGCCTTCTCAGTCTTGTTCTTTCTTTTTGGGTTGAATCTGCAATCGTATGCATAGTGCTCCTTCTTCTTGCAAGGTATTGCTGGATTGAACCAGCATTTGTTGGCTGTATGGCCTAGTTTGTGACAGTGATCACAAGAAGAAGACTGTTGATTCGAGGACTTTGTCTTCTCAAATTTGGATTTGTTCTTGTTTTTCTTTCTTCCTTTCGTGAAGAATCACTGCTTTCTTCTCGAATGGATTCCGATGTTGTTTGCCTTTCTGACAGGCTTCCATACAGGCTCCTCATGTTCAAATGATACATTCTCCTATGCCAGAGGTGATCTTCATTTTTTGATGCATTTAATATGCTATCAGAGCTGCTGATTATCTTGGCTTGGTAGAGGTTTCCTTCTTTGCCTCCAACCGTTAGCAATTTTTTTGTAGTTTTCTCGATCATGCGGCATGTATTGCCATCGAACAAAACTCGAATTCCAAGATCTCTCATCTTGGAGACTGATAGCAGATATTTTCTCAGTGAAGGCACGTAGAGTGCTCCTTGCAGCTCTGCTTGACCTGACAATGTTCACAGCTGTTGAGTCCCGATGCCTTTGACATCATGTCTGCTCGCATCACCTAGAATCACTGCCCTGTTATTTTCGAGTTCTCTGAAGTCGATCAAGATTTTCTTGTTGCAGGTGTTGTGTGATGTTGCTCCTGAATCAATGACTACATCGTAGTCTTGTTCAATGTAGTTCGTTGAAGCTTCATCAAGTGTTGTGAAGGTTTCATCACCTCAATCTACATCTTTGGATGACTCTGCAACATTTGCTTTCTCAGCCTTGTTCTTTCTTTTTGGGTTAAATCTGCAATCGTATGCAGAATGCCTCTTTTTCTTGTAGTGCATGCAAGGTATTGTTGGATTGAACCATTTGTTGGCTGTATGGCCTGGTTTGTTACAGTGATCACAGAAAGAAGATTGTTTATTCGAGGACTTCATCTTGTCAAATCTGGGTTTGTTCTTGTTTTTCTTCCTTCCTTGTGTAAAGAGGGCTTTTTCTTGATCACTGCTTCCTTCTCCTTCGTCCCTCATCAGTCTCTTATCAACGACAAGATTGATTGCTTTGTCGAATGTTATATCTGGTAGACTCAGTATGAGCATTTTCAATGACTAATAGGAAGTAGGTAGAGACTTCATGAAGTACATTAACTGTTGTGGTGCAGGGACCTGGTGCTCCTGTCCTGATGCAACGAGTTGAGTGAAGATCATTCTGATCTTCTCAACGTGCTGGTCTAACTGATTGCCATTCCATCGTATGGATTGTAGTTGATTGTGAAGATGCATCACTGAAGCTGCAGTCCTCACTTCGTACTTATGTTTTGATCTTTTCCATGCTGCATGACTGCTTTCGCAACCTTCTATCTGCATGAGTAGATCTTCATTGATGGATGAAACGATGATTGCCATTGCACGCTCATCCTTTCTGATCCATTCAGCTCTCCTCGGGTCTCCATCTGGAGGTCGCACCTCTGAGAGTTCGGTCACCGACCATATGCCTTCGCCCTTTAGAAGTGTTTTGATCTTGAATTTCCATATCCTGTAGTTTGTGCCATCAAGACTGATTGCTACTCTTGTCTGGATTGTTGTAGCCATATTGTGTTGTCTAGAAAATCACTGTTTAGATATCAGTAGTGATAACCTATATGCTTTGATACCATGTCGCGAACAAGTTTAGTTTGTATCGCGAACATATTTGTTTTCTTTGAATTTTCTTATGAGGAAGCTTACAGGATCCTAGACACGCGACTACAGATCACAGAATAGTTATCATTCTAGTAATCAAGGCAGCGGAAGACAAGGAAATGCACGAGATGGACAACTATATTATCAGTTTAATTTTTAGAACTAGATAGTTAGTGTCTCACTCATTAGTGGC
This sequence comes from Diphasiastrum complanatum, assembly GCA_029204225.1. Lineage (NCBI taxonomy): Eukaryota > Viridiplantae > Streptophyta > Lycopodiopsida > Lycopodiales > Lycopodiaceae > Diphasiastrum > Diphasiastrum complanatum. The sequence continues at coordinate 13,125 of MU834885.1, forward strand.
CTGACGCTCTACTCTTTCGTTGTGTTCAGCTCGTTGGCAGACTTTCATCCACAGCTGTTTCGTTTCTATTCTTTTTTTTTTTTCTAATCTACTCATGCACATTCTCTGTGTATTTTTTTTTGATCCAGAAAATGGTTTATATCTCCAGTGTGTGGAGTTTACAAGATAGCTAAACAGAAAATCACAAGAGTAGTTAACGCTAATCAACTAATCAGTTACTCTTCGTAATTGCTAACTGTTTTAGCTGGGCGTGAGTTTAAGACTCCACGCCCGTTGAGCTGCCAGCTGGCAGCGCGAAAGATTTTCTTTCGTTTCTTTTGTTTCTTGTCGTGTTGTGTCTTTTTGGTCCTAGAGGCATGTTTGACTTTCACGAATCATTCAATCTTTGAGATTCGCTTCGCTTCGTGTCTCAGGATTTTTGAGGTACATTGACTTTCACAAATTGTTCGTCATTTAACCTTCGCTTTGCGTCGCGGCAAAGTTCCAGGAATTCACCATTTTTGACATTTTTTGTTGGGTGACACTTGAGTTTCTGAGCTCCAAAAGGCATACACCTGTTCCTTGACTTGAGCCGTGATTATGCTACCTCTAGGCAATTGTCTCTGACAGGCACTCAAGGGCAGAACCTCCTCGTCATCCTTAATGTTAAGGCGAGAACTGGCTGCAGCAATATTTCTACGATGAACACCCTCCCAAAGCATAATTGATCATCATATTCTTAAGAGAAACAAAAAAGGAGATAAGAAAAAAAACTTTCTTTTTGGAATTTTCAATCAAGTAACGCAATAGATGTAGACTTGAGTCTATTATAGAATCAGTTATTAAAATTGTTCTATTTTTAAGATCTTCACAAAAAGATCATATTTAAGGTTGTAATTGATTTTATATATCCTAAATTCAAAAGACAATCTAACAACATCTATGGCATTTAAAATGTCTTTCTCAAATTTAAGCTACCACTAAGCACCACCCACCACTCACCATGCCACCAACTCACAACATTTTGGTGTTTCATGTTGTTTATAATAATACAATTAAATGAGAGATTACATAATACATAGTTATTTTCCAATCCTATAGTACACCCAAAGTTTAGTTTTAATATAATCCCTAACTACTAACATAACAACAAGGTACTTTTTCCATGAATTGACACCAAGAGATATATATCCGACACATATGTTAACGTCCTGGTCACAAAGGGTGTTGAATATAGATTAGTAGAAACATCAATCTTATCTTGCACCCCATTATTCCACATTTCTATACTAGGATCTTATTCATATCAACAAGGTTAATACGATTCTTTCTAGTTACTAACTGTGATGTGAGTTGTCCATCCTAGAAAGCTAATTAATGAATGGTACTTGGAAATTAGAATAGTAAGTGCAAAAGTGTTTGCTTAATGTATTGTTGTGATAATGTTTTCTATAAATTAAAGCAATACAACAAAAATGATAAAAGCAACAACTTTAACTCTAATACATCACAAGACAATATTGTTATTTTAGAGTACCTTGAATACCACACCAATTGATGAGGGGGTTTAGGCTAGGCTTTTTTAGCATTACAAATGTTATGCATGACTCCTACTTCAATGATGTACTATTAAATTCATCCATATGATGCAAATCATAGCTCATATCTATATATGGAATTTGAAGAAACATGAAAGCAAGTAGCACTTGTAAATGCTTGAAAGTTTTGTTATAGTATCAAATGCCATGAAATACTCACAATAATTTCTTCGAATAAAAGATCAAATTCCAAAGGCTATAACATTGGAAAGAGCATTAGCATATACCATTAGTTGCATTAAAGAATTAACTTATAATACTCTTCGTCCATGAAAAAGAAAATTATAAGGCTGGTCATGAATATTTTGTACCGAACTGAAGTAAATTAAAAAGTAGGAGAGGTAACTAAATAACTTGAGCAAAGCCCACCAAGCATGCTTTGTAAGTTTCTATCATTATTTGTAAGTGGTTGATCTGTGAAAAATTGGCAAAATCTAGCTTGATCTTTTGCAATATCATGTACATAGTGAAATCTCACATGTGCGGAGCAAGTTCCCATGTGTGGAGGGCAGCCACAGTCTTTTTAGTTCATTTATGAAGAGTTTGAATAGTCAATAGGCCTTAATCCTGAGTTTGGGGGGTACTTTGACTTTTTTACCCCATGCACACATGTTAGTAGGTGATTAGGCCAATTTTGGTCTGTGATGTAGCTCGAGGTGTTAAAATATCACTTCCAACTTGTTGTATCTTGTAGATCTCAAGTTATTTGAGCTTGATAGGATCTCACACGTGTGGAGTCTGTTCTAACGTGTGAAAGAATGTACATAAGTCATTTTTATTAAGTTAGATTGGTTTTAGCTTGATCTACACTAGTGTGAAATTGACCTTTGAGTAGAATCTTGAAAATGGTCAAATTGGTCAAACTTCTTGTAAATAGATTGGACTTCCATGTGAATGAGTTATTACTCACGCATGTCAAGATACCATTCACACGTTGGATAAGCTTCTAGAAGATAAGATAGGAAGATTCCATTAGATCCTATTTTATAGGGAATATTCCTATAAATGTGGAAGACTAGCTTTTTTGTTTTCTAGCCAAAGAGAATAGTCAACTTTGGGAAATGAGCACATATGACTCCCATTGGTGGATCTGGATGACTAGGCACTCTTCACACGTGTGAAGGCCTGCTGGATAGTACACAGCTCGTGGATGTACTTGATCTATAAAGAGATCAACCAAATCAATAACAAGTTGATGTGACATTGGCAAATTCTAGTTTTGTTGAGATTTCCACATTTGTCTTGAGTTTTGATGAATGAAATGCATTTTTAAGTTAATGTACTTTACTCTCTGTAAACAGGCCATACAAGTACTGTCCTCCACACGTGTGAGGCCACCCATCCATGTGTTTGATCATTTGATCCATTGCTCTTGCTTAAATCATAGTGTAAAGCATCTAGATCAAGATCTAATATCTAGAACTTGATAGATCTTTGGATTAAGCAATCAATAACTCTTAATGATTGATAGTACAATCAATATTTGTCCTTTTTCTCTGAAATTTGACATGGTATCAGAGCCAAGTCTAAGAGTGATCTAAATGATTAATAGTACTTGAGAAATCATTGACAATTTGAGTTCTAATTGAGAGGGCGAGTTCAAAGAGAGAAGTAACATCATTGTTTTTGGTCAAGATCGATTTGTGGGCTGCTGAAGTACTGTCCACACGTGTGAAACCGTACAACAACCTTCAAATTAACTTGCATAAGTGTTTTTGATCCAAAAAAGTGCATACTAGAGTTATAGTACCCAAGAAGAATGACAAAATGCAGATCTGTGTGAATCTGAAGGTGCTAAATGCAATCACCAAAAAGGACCATTTTCCTTTACCATTTACGGAAAGTGTCCTTGATAGGGTACCTGGCGCTGAAGCCTACAGTTTTTTGGACGGCTTCAGCGGCTACAACCAAGTGAAAATAGCCCCCCATGACAAGCACAAGACAACATTTTCCACGGAATGGGGAACCTATGCCTATAAAGTGATGCCATTCAAACTTTGCAATGCCCCAAGCACTTTCCAGCGAGTCATGCAGGCGGCATTCAAAGATTATTTGCAAAAATTTTTGGAAATTTTCTTGGACGATCTGTGCATGCATGGACCAGATTCAAAACACTTATCCAATTTTGAGGTGTTACAAAAATGTCGCAAATACCAGATCTCCCTGAACCCAAAAAAATGTCAATTCTGGGTGACACATGGCTTGATTCTTGGCCATATAGTGTCAAGACATGGGATGGCCACAGATCTATCAAAGATCAGGATCATTATTGATCTACCACCACCGGGGACGATCCGCGAGGTCTACATTTTCATGGGTCATGCTAACTATTATAGGATCTTCATTCTTGATTTTGCGGAGTTAGCTAGACCAATATACAAACTCACAACGGATCCACATTGGAATGAGGCCCTAAAGACTTTCCAAAAGCTTAAGGATGCATTGGTTTTAGCATCAATCTTACGCCCACCCAATTAGTCCATTGAATTCACGTGCATATGGACGCATCGAAGTATGCAGTGGGAGCAGTCTTAACCCAACCAGGTGAACACTAAAAGGATTTTCCAATCCGGTTTGCAAGCCGACAACTTAGTGATATCGAAATGAACTATTCAACCACAGAGTGGGAAGCACTGGAAATAATCTATGTGGTTAAGAAATTTTGACATTACTTGATGGCCACACATTTTGCTTTTTATATAGACCATCAACCCTTGCTCTATCTCGTTCATAAAACTTGCAACACCGGAAGAATCACCAGATGGCTACTTCTGTTATTGGAGTTTGATTTTCGGATAGTAGTTCGCAAGGAAGAACAACACTACATGGCAGATCATGTGTCACGAATCAAGGGAAAGGAGATTGCAACCCAACCTGACGATGAGTTGGCAGATGCTGTCTTATTTTACGTGGACACAGTACTCTCTCTCTCTCTCTCTCTCTCTCTCTCTCTCTCTCTCTCTCTCTCTCTCTCTCTCTCTCTCTCTCTCTCTCTCTCTCTCTCTCTCTCTCTCTCTCTCTCTCTCTCTCTCTCTCTCTCTCTCTCTCTCTCTCTCTCTCTCTCTCTCTCCCCCTAGGTTGGGTGTGAATAGCTTTGGGAAGGTGCTCGGGCCTCCAAAGCCTCTCTCAACCTAGGCATTTTCTCTCTCTTCTCTCTCTTTGTGTGCTATGCAGGTGAAGGCGAGGTTGCGCTCCCAGCGACGAACCCCATACTACAACCGACACTACAGTGGCACCGTTGCCGGGGAGTGCCAACACTTGCCTTAGTCGGCATAGACAACACTTTTCTTCTCCCTCTCTCACTCTTCTCTCTTCTTTTCCCTTCATTTTTCATCACAAAAAATCAAGTTTTTTAGCTTGTTAGTGGTAGTTAGTGTGGATTAGAGTTTGTGAGGTGTGGATTAGTGTTAGAACTATAAATTAGAACAACCCTTGCTGAAGAAGAAAAAATAAAAAGAACAAACAAACAAACAAAAAAATCAGAAAACCATGAAAAATCTGTTTTTGGTGGGAAAATAGGCGGGAAAAACATATTAGAGGCAATAACTTTGTACTGCTCCGCAACCAACCTTTGCCCTTTTGACAGTACCTTTTGGACACTGTTCAGAACCTACATAAAAGTCGACGAAGGTTAATTCCAGACCATTTTTGAAAAAACCGCAAAACATTGCCAAAAAACCCATAAAATTTGTATTTTCTCTCCATCCCCTGAAAAAGAACCTTTGCCCACCTGGATTTAGCTAAATCTGCATCAGAGGAAGCTACTATCAGCTCGGCAAAGGTTCTCTCTCTAGGATCTGAGAGAAAACCGCCAAAAATAGTGAAAAAACTCATAAAAATCGTATTTTCTCTCTATCCCCTGGAAAATAACCTTTGCCCACCTGGATTTAGCTAAATCTATATTAGAGAAAGCTACTATCAACTCGGCAAAGGTTCTCTCTCTAGGATCTGAGAGAAAACCGCCAAAAATAGTAAAAAACCCATAAAAATTGTAGTTTGTCTCCATCCCCTGAAAATTAACCTTCTCCCACCCGCATTCACCTAGATCTGTGCCAGAAAAGGCCAGTATCAGCTCGACGAAGGTTCTCTCTCTAGGATCTGCGAGAAAACTGCCAAAATAGCAAAAAATGCCATAAAAATTGTATTTTCTCTCTATCCCCTGGGATTAGCCTTTGCCCACCTGTATTTAGCTAAATATGTACTAGAAAAGGCTACTATCAGCTCGGCATAGGTTCTCTCTCTAGGATCTGCGAGAAAACTACCAAAAATAGCAAAAAAAGCCATAAAATTTGTATTTTATCTCTATTAACTCGGAAATAACCTTCACCTACCTGGATTTAGCTAAATCTGTATCATAAAGGCTACTATGGACTCGACAAACTTTGTCTCTCTAGGATCTGAGAGAAAACTGCCAAAAATAGCAAAGAACACCCAAAAAATACTCTTTTTTCTTGATTTTTTAAGATATGCTCTGAATTAACCTTTGCTGAGATTTTCATAGTTAGATCTGACCCCGATCTGGCTTATGTAAAATTATTGTATAGATCCAATGGACAGATCTAGAAAGATCTAAGAAAAAGTGCTGAAAAGTGCTCAAAAACTGAGTTTTTTCAAGATTATGCAAAAACTGTCCATCAAGAACCTTTGAAGACCTCAAAATAGCTATATCTAGTCTAGATCTAGCTAAATTGGGAAGGTTGAAAGTTCAATCTACTCAGATCTTAAGAAATCTCAGAAAAGCCACAAAAACTGCTAAAAATGGGCAAAAATACACTAAAAATGATCCTGTTCTCTTAATTTTCCTAAATCTGACAGTTCAAAACTCAATCCAAAATGGTGATAGTTGAATTATATTGTGTTTCAACTACTTTCAGACTTTTCTTCAGATCAGACACTCAGATCTTGAAATCTTAGAGAAACAGTCCTAAAAAGTGCTCGATTTTAGCAAAAATCTTCAATTTTTGATAGCCGGCTCAAAACTAACCCTCGCAGGTCTCAGAGAAGTTTCATCAGATATTGATTCAACTACTGTGATGGGGCGAGAGTTAATTCCCAGCCTTGTTGAAAAAGAAAATTCATTTTTTATACCATCTCCATTTGTGTTTTCATCTCCATCTCCATTAGCTCAACCTTCATTCTTTTTCATATCATTACATGCATCTATCTTTTCCTCCATCAGTATTCTAAGATAACAACCATCTATTACCATTTATTCACACACCTCCCTCCTGTCCTTTTGATTGTCCTTGGTTTCTTAGTCTTTTTTAAAAAAAAAAACAATTACGTACATCACGATAATACTGCATTCCAGCCATGACTACCGAGTTTGTGAGATTAGTTTCATTTCAGATGTTTCCTGATGAGACAGTTCAACAATACACCAGACGAATGTTTGATCTAGTAAAAGGTATTGATCTACTGAGCCCAGAGACCATAATGCAAAACTACTATATCGGATTACTCGACAAGATGAAATCGGGTATGAAGAAGTTTGCATCCTACACTTCATTGCCACAAATCTATCAAGATGCTGTCATTATGGAGAATCTTATCTTGAAGAACAGAGTAGATCACTCCTATCCACATGCAAAAATATCGGATGGGGAATCGGAAAAGTCTGAAGAGTTCATGCTAGTTGAGCAGACAAGGGCAGAAGCCTTATGAATCATCAGGGAGTGCAACAGAGTCAATTAGATCGAGTGCAGTAGAAGACCAAAAACCTTGCAGTTCAAGCTGTCAGCAAGATTATGCTCGTGCAATTCAATTTCTTGAGAAGGATGAATGTACATACTGCTTCGGTGGTCATCCAATTACAAGATGTCCAATCAAGAATCCGCACTTCTTACAAAGGCAAAATGCAGAGCAGCAAGTTCGACGGCAAGATCCAGAGGTTCAAAGTCACAAGCAGAATCAAGCCGACAAGGAGCTCACCAAAGGGATGGATGTCAAATTGATCCATCTAAATTGCGAGTTTCTTCAACAACCAGTGACAAGGTGGAAGTATTGGTCATATCATCTTGCATGTCACCAAACTCAATGGAGGACCATAATAGCCTACCAGTTTATTTTGTGGAAGATCCTAAGGGGCATCTCTTACCGGTGTATGCCTATCAACTTTGAGGTGATGGCATACTGCACTTAGTAAGGTGCTATGGATGTGGAGGAAAACATCATCGAGCCGAATGACCACATCGTGGGGATCCATCACCATTCGAGCCCGGATGTTCACAATGCGGAGTTAACCATCCATGTTGAGATTGTCTGATGTGCAATCCACAATTAGCTAGGAGGCATTTGGCTTATGTAGACCAACATGCACCTGTGGTGACCATTCCACCTGTCGATAGAATGCACTATAAATGAAAAATCCTAGTGCCATCGGGTAATGAAACGAGCGAGGAAGAAGACAATCAGACAAAAGTCCCAAAGTACACAGAGATACCCTCGGGCAAACAAGTAACACCATCACAGAAGACAGAGCTTGTAGAATCTATCAAGCCATTGATAGATGAGGAAGTCAAGAAATTTGCAACCGAGGAAGTCCGGTAGGTTCTATCAAGACTCTTGGCGCAATCAATGCACAGATTTCTTAGTGATGAATTACAAATGGAACCTGTGCCAATGGAGCGACTTGAAGGCAGTTCAGCACAAGATCCAAGGGAAAGCGCAATCGTGCAGCCTTCATATGGGAAGTGCACTGACAAGGGAAAGACTAAGGTTGATGACTGTCCCCCAACGAGCAAGTTTCAACCAAGGTCTGATTGTTTCCCAATGCAACAGAATCCCAAACCAACGCTAAATCTAGGTGTAACAATACTTCAAAGGCCAAATCCAGGAAATCCAAGCCCAAACAGGCCTTCAGTCCAACAAGAGCTAGTGCTTAAGGTATCAAGGCCTTGCTCTCAGGCGGTATTATTGACTACTGAAGAAAGTCTTCAAGTGCAAGCTTATCATGAACACTTGGATAGACTAAGCAGTCAACCAACCATGTCCTATCCGCAATACCAATTGAGTGATTGCACGACAATGCCACTGGAAGCAGTTGTGCCAGTCTATGAGGAACAATCTCAACCAACAGATCTGGCAAAATTAGGGAATCACAAGTTGTGTGAGAGATCACTTCTTGCAAGAGTTGAACCCTCGCAGACAGCCTGAACCCTCGCAAAACCTTCGCATAGCAGTCAAATCACCTTCTGAATTCTCGCAGACTTCCCCGAGGTCTTAGAATTTTGTGAAGAAGGTGCTTGCCAAAGTTTGGGTGGAACTGGGCAAGAGAAAGTGGATTCCACCTAATACGCACTCTAAATTCCGCTATATAAGGGCTGAATTCGAGTCATTTGTCACCTTTGCTAGCAAAGCTCTGCCGAAATTTACTCTGAAATTACCAAGTTCTCCGTTTGCAACCAAACTTTCTACCAGCTGTCATCTGATATCACTGAACACCGATCTGTGCTCTGAACTACACTCCTTATCATCCAACACTCGTTATTCACAGTTTTCTGCCATTTCCACACCCTTTTCCATTTTTCACCGTTTTTTCTATTTTTTTGACCACTAATCATCACTGCTAATATGGCCTCCTCATCCTCTGAAGACTCTAGCACCAAACAGGTGATCCAGTGTGACATCCCCGAAGCCACACAGATTTGGCCTCTACCCTCTGACGCTCTGATCCAACCATGGCTACAGACAGCCGGTCCACTTCTAGCGGCAATGGGTTTTTACCCGGCGCTCTTCCATTCTGAGATTAACATGGGCCTCGCCCTTCATGCTTACACCACCTGGGACGAGGACAAGGCTCATTTCCACTTCTTGTACCAAGGTACCACATACAGGGTTAGAATTTATGCAGACTCGATGGTCACCATTGGCATTATGTCAGATGATCATCAACCCATCTCCCATCGCCATGCCAAAGCTCTGATCAAACCGTTCATCACCCAAACCACACCAGAAATTCCCATCCAGACTAACAATGGTTACCTGATAGAAGCTATCTCGGAACTCGTCATTCAAACGGTTGTGCATCTGTTGAATAAATTTTTGGTTATTTCAACAATTCGCAAGGACAGAATCCAGTCTACACTGCTGAGTCAGATAGTGGAATCCTTTCTGGAATTCCCTAGTCCCTCCGTTGTGCCATACGACTGGCATGGCTTCCTTTATCGAGAACTAACCAACTCTATCAAACTCACAACCGTGGCAAATCGCAGCAGGCCCCCTGTTGTGTGACTTTGTCTGCGCACTTCTCGAGGCAAAAGTGCACGGTTTCCAATGCTCAGCCAGACCAATTTACAAGTCACAACGGATCCACATTGGAATGAGAAAGCTCTAAAGGCTTTCCAAAAGATTAAGGATGCATTGGTCTCAGCACCAATCTTACAACCACCCAATTGGTCCATAGAGTTCCATGTGCATACGGCCGCATCGAAGTAAGCGGTTGGAGCAGTCTTACCCCAGCCAGGTGAACACAAAAAAGATTTTCGAATCCGATTTGCAAGCCGACAGCTCAGTGATACCGAAATGAATTATTCAACCACAGAGCGGGAAGCACTGGCAATGATCTATGCGGTTAAGAAGTTTTGACACTATTTGATGGCCACACATTTTGCTTTTTATATGGACCATCAACCCTTGCTATATCTCGTTAATAAAACTTGCAACACCGGGAGAATCGCAACACTACATGGCAGATTATGTGTCATGAATCAAGGGAAAGGAGATTGCAACCCAACTCGACGATGATGTTGTGATGCCAGTAGAGTTTTTAGTTCCTTCATTAAGGATTGCCACCGCGCAATGTCTTAATGAGTCCAAATCTCTACAGCTACGCCACAAAGCTCTGCATAAACTCTGTGAAACACGCTTACTAGCTGTGCATGCACTGGCAGCTACAAAGGAAAGATGCAAAGCTTGGCATGATCGCATATTACAAAAGAAGGATCTTTGTTCAGGAGATCTAGTCCTGATGTATAAGACCAAGGTGATCAAAGGGAAGTTAAAATTCACGGGCAAAGGTCCTTATAGGATCAAGGAAATTCTTAATCATGGAGTCGTGAACTTAGTACAGCTTGATGGAACGCCATTCGACACACCCATCACTGGTAGCCGGTTGCACAAGTACTGGCCACCACAGTAAGACAGATTCACATTGGGGGTGGCACGTTACAAAATCTAATCTGCTTAGCCATCACCGCTAGATCTAAGGAGATCAAGCCAAATCAAGCTAAATCCATCAAGACTTAGCCAGATCTGGCAAGATCGGAAAAATCCATCAGAATCCAAGGAGGATCCAGATCCTGATAGGGTCAAAAAGGAAATAGATCATCAGATTGATTGATGGATCTACTACCAAGAAACCATCAGAACTTCCAGAGCACTACCAACACTCAGATCAAGCCTGGATGAAGCTGATTACCAGTTTACAAAAGTTAAAAATCAGAAAATCTCAAGATCTCGTCAAAAAACACTCTGAAAGAGCACTTTTTTCATGATTTTTTGAGATCCCCTGGGAGATAGCTCTTGAAAATTGGACAATCACCAGATCTAACCTTGATGCATCCATGAAAGTCTCTACGAGAGTTCCTGATAGAGGAATCATCATTTTTTGTATATGCAAGAGTTCCCAGAAGCAAAATTTGCAAAACCCTCGCAAAGCATCAAGATCAACTTACCAACTCTCGCAAGGTGCCCAAATGGAATCGGAGCAATGAAATTAGCTTGCCTACATAATCTGATCTTGAAAATCCAATCACAAGAACAAGTTGTGCAAGAGATCACTTCCTGCGAGAGTTGAACCCTCGTAGACAGCCTGAACCCTCGCATAACCTTCGCATAGCAGTCAAATCATCTTTTGAACTCTCGCAGACTTCCCTGAGGTCTTAGAATGTTGTGAAGAAGGTACCTGCCAAATTTGAGTGGAAATGAACAAGGAAAAGTGAATTTCACCTAATACGCACTCTAAATTCCGCTATATAAGGGCTGAATTCGAGTCATTTGTCACCTTTGCTAGTGAAGCTCTACCAAAATTTCCACTAAAAATACCAAGTTCCCTGTTTTCAACCAAACTTCTTACCAGCTGTCATCTGATCATATTAAACATCGATCTGCACTTTGAACTACAATCATTGTCATTCAACACTCATTATTCTTAGTTTTCTACTCTTTCCACATCCTATTTCATTTTCCACCGTTTTTTCTACTATTCCGACTTTTTTGACTACTAATCATCATTGCTAACATGGCCTCCTCATCCTCTAAAGACTCTGGCGCCAAACAGGTGAACCAGCGTGACATCCCCAAGGCCACACAGATTTGGCCTCTACCCTTTGACACTTTGATCCAACCATGGCTGCAGACAGCTGGCCCCCTCCTTGAAGCAATTGGTTTTTACTTGGCGCTCTTCCATTTTGAGATTAACATGGGCCTCGCCCTTCACGCTTACGCCACCTGGGATGAGGACAAGGCTCGTTTCCACTTCCTGTACCAAGGTACCATGTACAAGGTCATGATTAACGCCGACTCGATGATCACCATTGGCATTATGTTCGTCACCCAAACCACACCAGAAATTCCCATCTAGACTAACAATGTTTACCTGATAGAAGCTATCACGGAACCCGTCATTCAAGCGGCTGCACATCTATTGAATAACTTTCTGGTTATTTCAACATTTTGCAAAAACAGAATCCAATCTATACTGTCGAGTCAGATAGTGGAATCCTTTCTAGAATTCCCTAACCCCTCCATTGTGCCATACGACTGGCATAGCTTCCTTATTCGAGAACTAACAAACTCCATCAAACCCAACAATCGTGAGCGAATCACAGCAGGCCCCTTGTTGTGTAACTTTGCCTGCGCACTTCTCGAGACAAAAGTGTGCGGTTTCCAATGCTCATCCCTCCTGTCTACCCTTGTGCCACATACTAACCCTTACCCACCATCTCAAGCATCTACCTCCTCCCAACCTACAGTCATTAACACACGGCCAGCAAACGAATGCGTGGCACTGCCTCTACATCCACATCTCCACCTGTTACCCGAAGACTTGTCTCCACTGCCGCACTAACCACTCCATCAACCACCTCTGCTTCTTCTTCTATGCAACCTCCCACTCCAATTTTTGTTGCTGCTACCTCTCTTCATGTTCCATCCACATCTGTTTCTGTCTCCATCCCCGTTTCTTCTGTTGATACCACTCCTACTTCTCTTCCAGTGTCCCCTGCTCCATCCATCACCATCGCATCCTCCATCACTCCTGCTACCACCGTTGCTCCTCTCACATTCAATCCTTCTGATTCGCAACTGTCCCCCGACACTCTAGCATGGATGCAAGTTATCAATTTTTCACCCCCACGCCAGACACTTTCTGCTCCATCCTCACCTTCTTCCATACTCCACACCACCCTTCAGTTTTCCACTGTTCCTCCCATCCTCTCGTTCGGACAAATCGTCCTCACCCTTGTTTCCATAGTTGTTTCTCACACCCCACCCGCTTTGCCAAAGGTTGCCAAGGGCAGCCAACCGCTGCCTGATGACGCATTTGTACAAACAATTTCTGTAGCATCACCAGATCGGGCTAACCCTACCACCCCAGATGGCATCAGGACAAATGAAAACCTGATTGAAGACAATGACGACAAAATTTCACAAGTCGTCGGGGCCGATACAACACAAGCCCCTGCCAGTGCCAGTGTACTAGCTGCTCCCACGGATCTAACGACGGCGTATCAAACTCTAGGAAAATACATCCTGGATGCGATAGCGGCCAAAGCTATTCTAGAAAGCAGGGTACTACAATTGGCAACGAGTAATACACAACTGCGAGCAGACCTCACCAGCAAGAGCTGATTCTGGCTCAGCAACACAAACAAGCAGGGCACCAGGAGATTGCCAAGCTGCAACAGAAGGAGGAGGGCCTAAACAAATATATTCAAAGCCTCTCCAAAGCGCTGACTGAGGCCTCCACAAAGGTGCGAGAGCTTTAAGCTGAAGTATCCCAATGGCTTGCCCCCATCCAGGTGCAAGTTACACTTTTGAAAGTAGAGAACACGCGCCTGGGGACGGAGGTCAAAGCCTTACAAGACAAAAAGCTCGTCTAGTCAGTTCAATCTGGACCGGACACAAAGCCTCTTTCCCAATCAGAGATGAATCTTCCACGACGTCAGGTGCAAATTTATAGCCAAACCCTCAATAGCTACCATGCGGAGTTCAATAAGTATCGGACAAGCGCAATGCAAGAGCTCGCCCAAGCCAAGCAAGCCCTCAAGACGTGCCAGAAATACATGGAAACGAAGGCCCAGCCCACCCCCGTGGTAGTTCCACCACCACCTAATTTTGACGCTGCACAGGCTAGTACCAGCCAAGATCAAAGCCAACAGGTAGCATGGGGATTTCAACCAGATCAAGGGTTCAAAGGCCAAGACCAAGGGCAGACAGATGCGGCCGCTGAGACGCGAGACCAGAGTGAAGGCGCAACCACCAGCCAAGGCCAAGCAACATCATCTAGAGGGTCGTGAACAAAATATGTCAGTCGGGCCTTCCGAAGACCGAAGTCCATGGAGGAGAACATCAATGAATTTTTATCCAAATATCCCCACGAGTCATCAAGAGGCGGCTGGCAAATATCATTCTCAACTCAGACCATCAAGGGAAAAGAACTGCAAGCCTTACCCACCCTCCAACCACAACCGGAGTGACGACATCAGTTATTTGAGAGAGACCATGCAGCCATCAGGGCTTACGTGACGAGTCCGCAACAGTTATGCGTGAACGCGCATTTCCTGCCATGTCCAAGAAGATCCAAATGGGGGGAATGCGGCACTCCTCTGGACCAGATCACACTCAACAAATTCAACTGGCCAATCATCAAATCCGAATATGGGTGGACAACGGATGTAGATGCCAGAAGGGCTCTCTCCGCATTCGCCAGTCACTACATCAATTGCCCCGATCCCACAGTCCACGTGACAGCTACTTACGCCCGGGACTTGGAATATTTAATGGGCATTGAAACAAAATGGAATGATTTTCTTCCCTCCATATTTTTTGATCCAAATAAGGTGCTCGCTTCCGACAAAGTCGAAGACCAGCTGGTAGTCGCTCGCGTATATTACCGAGCTGCATTCCTTGGAGATCCCTGGACGAAACGATTCCAAGCATGGGTGGATCAGGAATGGCTGACAGGCGTCCACAAGTCCTTCCACACGCCAAAGGACTCGAAGAAACTAGACTGTTTCAACTTCATGGAAGACGTTACGGGCTGCCTCATCCACCAGAGGCGCTCCAAGAGAACACTATACTAAACCGGCCGAGTGCCGAGGGACCGGCACTACTTCAGGCCGTGGGTCCTGTTGGGGGTATTCCCAACAAAGTGTAAATAAATCCCTCCAATAAAATGTGTTGCAAGGGCATGGCATCCTGCGTGTATAAGCCCATGGCCCAATGAGCACGCAATTGAAGTTGTAAATAAAATAAACTTGACTTGGGCCTTGTAATTAAAATAACACTAGAGGCCCAATGTCATTTTTAAACTTAGAGATCACTTTTTAGAGTTGGGTCCAAATTGAGACTCACATGAACCTTGTGATTTCTAATGTACTTTTTGTGGAAGCTTGGATCAAGTTGGGTCCAAGATGAATGGATAGGATCATTGTGAATATTAGCCAATAAGATTGAGGGGCAAGGGCCTTCCCCATTTTATAAAAAGGCACCATTTGTACACTATTTCCATGCTTAATGAGGAAGAGGAAACTCTACCATTTTTGGAAGAGAAGCATCCTCATTTGCTATTCACTACTTGCGATTGCTCTTGATTGTGGTTTCTATTGCTTTCTATTTCCATGTTTATTGTTTGCCATAGTGAATGTTTTTCCATTAGCAAGCATAAGGAGCATTTGAGCTAACCTCCACCCTCACTCTCTTTCTCTCTCTTTCTCTTCCCTTCTCAATCTCTTCTTCTCCATTCCTTCTCTTCAACCAAAACTATGATGAATGTTAGTGTAGAGGAGTAGAGCTAAAGAGGAGTAGTATAGTGGTGAGTAGAGTTAAGAGAGAAAGTAGAAAATTAACTGAAAGTAGCATCTATGCATAGTTAGGCACCTATCCAGTGATCTAACCTTTGTTGACAGGCGGAAGGGCTATACTACGAGAGATCTTCGACCCCATAGCCTCTTATGCCACAATTCAGTTTGCGATGGAATGGACGATACGAGTCCATGTTGCCTCTTGATTGTAGTATTCAACCTGTACAATTTAGTATTGGGCTCCCTTACTCCATCCGCAATAACTTTGAATTTTTGGTTCACATCCGTCACAAAGCAACGATCATGGGCGAATTCTACTTTCAACTTTTGATCAGTAATGACTCCAACAGAAAGTAGATTTTTCTTCAAACTTGGTATGTAAAGTACCTCCCTGATCATCTTGCTTCTGCCATCAGGTAGTTGGATTGAAACGGTGCCTATCCCCTTGATCTTGCACACATCGCCATTTGCTTGTGAAATGGACGTTCCATTATCCAACACTTTCAAGCTACTGAACCAATTCTTGTTACTTGTCATGTGTCTTGTGGCTCCCGAGTCAATATACCACACTTGATCACCTTGATTAGATGACAATGCAGATATGAAGATGCTAGAGTCTTCAATCTCACCCTCATTGACAAGGTTACTTGCTTGCTTTGGTTTCCCCTTGCCTTGTTCCACCAGGAATTTGTGACATTCACTCTTCCAATGGCCCTTTTTACCACAATGGAAGCACTTGTCTTTCTTCTTGGTCTTACTGGAAGATCCCTCATCCTCCTGAAACTTGACAAATTGCTGCTTAGACTTCTTCTTGCCCTTGCCCTTGCCTTTTTTTTGGCGTATCACAAGTGCCTGATCGTCAATATTTTGACGTCTAGCTTTCACCATTTCTCGCCGTTGCTCTTCTGGCATCAAAATTCATGTGAGCTCATCAAAGGTTGGCAATCTTTCTCTTGATGCTATTCCACTCACAAACATCTGATAGGGTTCTGCAATGCCACACAATGCATTGTGTACCAGCTCCACATCACGTATGCGCTCACCAATAGAATGTAGTTCATCCCTCGAACTGCTCCTTTAACACATCCCATGCCTGTCTGGGTGTAACAGCATCACTTATGTGGGTAATGATGTGATCTTTCATTGATAAGTTAATGAATGTCAAACCTTTCCTCATCCTTTTGTCGAACACTTTGATATCCGCTTCATTTGGTGGCTTTCTCTCATCACCTGTGATGACTTCCCACACGTCTTTCTCCATCAAAATGTTTTTCATTTTGAATTTCCACACTGTATAGTTGGAAATCCCGTCCAATTTGCTACTTTCACTCAGAATGGACTCTCCCATGTTTGCCATCGCAAAACTGCTTGAAACTTCTGTTGTAGGCTAAAAACAGTATGTCAAGGCCAACTGTGATGTCAAAAGTTGAAAATAATGACCTGCACTTTTTCCCTTACCAGGCCACTCGCCGCTTTTTCAAAAGCCAAATCGGCGTCGCCTTCCGAAATGCACTCAGTTGTCAACTCCCAACTACATGCCCAGTGGAATGGTGAAATCACTTTTGGCGCACTCTGAACACTTTCTCCGTTGCAATCACTCTGTTTTGTTGTACCATACTTGCAAGTACAGTTCGGGTGCTCTTCGTTTGGAGGTTATAGCCTTTCGTTTGGATCAAAACAGGCAAAGGACCCAAAAATAGGGATTTTTCTTGTTTTTGAACTGTTCTTCACCTTGAAGAAACTTCACTCTTCACTTGTGAAGGGACCCAGCTCCAATTTTAGTATGAAAATTTTTAATGAAGCTGAAGGCCAGAATGCACTTCAAGACCCTTCAAGACCTTTTCCACTTCATCCAATGGTCCACTACGATCTTGTGGTCCAGATTATTCCTTGAGCAATCTATCACGGCCGTTGATCCAATTGGAGTCCAATCCTATGGTCACATGCACTCCTGTGTGCCAAAACCCTTTCTGAAATTACACTGTACATATAGTTGTTCACTCAGGCAACCCATGCATGACCCAGGTTGCCGTTGGCGGGACGCGTGTCCTGTCGACTTGCCTCGTGGTGAGGCCAACTGATCCTTATCAACTGATAGGACCCACAGTACAGTAGCACAATGATTCTACTTTAATTCTAACTCAAAATGCCACCCAACCATTGGCCGCCACCCAAATCATTAGTCGCACATCTGAATTAGCCGGTGCACAACATTAGTCATGACCAAATATACACACATACAAACATGCACACCTAAAAGCACGCACTTGCACACATGTCAAGGTGTCGAAGCTTCATGTTGATGCATGCCGAAACCATCCAAAACACCACCTCCCAAATGACTCGCTGACAAAATTTTGGCCGCATCTAATTATGTCCGCCTTCAATCATCCACACGTCTCGACCACAAGCCGCCAACCAGATTGTCGGCCGCCACCCAAAGGTTTTTGTGATGACGTTGTTGCCTGAAGATGTCCTTTGTGTCAGAAGGAATGACATTAGGGCACGCACACACACGCATGCACGCACGCACGTGCGTGCGCACGTTCACCATTGCCCGTCATCGACGAGCACAAGCAACTAGTATATATATATATATATATATATATATATATATATTGTGTGTGTGTGTGTGTGTGTGTGTGTGTATAATATTTGAAAAATGAGAAACTCAAGCATGTGATATAATGAGTATTCTATGGAAGGGCTTGGCCAATTTTTTTGTATGTGGATATGTTTTCTTGTTAGTGGCCCATGGTAAGGATATATTGGCAAGTTCTTTGGTCAAACCATGGTAGTGGCAAGATGAGAGTATGAGCCATTATATCCTTACAATGGGCCAACAAACACCCATTATTGTGCATAATGTGTCATGAAAATATGAAAAATAAAAATAAAATACTACGAACACAGTTGTCAAGATTTTGTCAATGATTCCATCCGTGAGGGCTACATATTTTCAAAATTCCATTTCTGAGTTTCATATTCTAAAGTCCTATAGGTTATAGCCAATCAAATTGGTAGAAAAAAAAATAAGGTCCCGTTTTTATGCCCAAGCATGGTGATCCCCAAACTCAATCCGACCATTGATCTATGTAAGATTTGAGTTGACACACATTATATGGTGATAATTGTCAGGATGTCTAAAAGAAAGTGCCATTTGCTTAGTTCAATAAGGTTTGGCTAGCATGTTATCATGCAAAGAAGTACAAACTACAAAGCTTAATTTGCCCCTAATTGCCAACGAGTCTTGCCACCTCTTTTAATGAATGTGCCAAATGGTGGCAACTCAAACTTTGAATATATGTATACAAAGGGTGCAAGGCCCTGTGCCCCCAATTACTGAGCCTGGAGGCACTGCCTCTCCAGGTTGGCAAATACTTATCGCAAATCCACAAGCCTTCTTTAATCTGACCATGCTCGCACCCTTTCGACTCTCTTGTCACTATTTCCTGCTCCTCACTAATCCTCTTCATGTTTCTTCCAGGCATCCGATCCTACACAGGCGGATATGGCGAATTCTGCTTGCACTTGTTCCAAAGGCATGCCATGACCCCTAAAAAGCTTTCAGAGTTAAACCGTCACAGATTCACCGCTTTCTACCGCCTTCAAAGAGGTTTCCTTTTCAATTTGCGCTTCATTTCCTTTTTGGGCTAGGATGCTGCCAATTGTTTATAGTTTGGAAATGGAATGGCATATTTTCGAAGTTTTGAATGGGATTTTTAATCTCAAAAGGGGTGGCCTGCTGGCTCTCAGATTTACCGTGGCATCAGACTGCTAGAATTAGTTTGTTGAGCCACAATGCATTTGGCTAAAGGTTTAAAAACCTGACAAATATTATCATCACTAAAGAATTGTGTACAGTAGGCTAATTATCAAGGCTATAATGTTATGAACATTATGGCATATCGCATCTAAGTTTTTGTAGCATAGCTATAATTGCCGTTTTCTGAAAATAGTTTGTTCAGCCACAGTGCATTTGGCTAAAGGTCTCTAGGCCTGAAACATATTGTCATTTATGTTCAACAAGGAATTTGTATAAACGCTACATATCAAACCTTTACGTCATGAACATTATGGCAGATCGTTTCTAAGTTTTGCAGCATAACTATAAATACCATTTTGTAAGCAAATCAATATATTTTCTAATCTGCCTCGATTGCAGGACGACATCTGGATATCTAGCAGCACCTCATTACATTGATGGATTCATCGGATTTGAGGAGCCTTGCAAACTGTCAAGAAATGAGATCCCATTGCAGTACTGAGTCCGTCAAAACAGCAAAAAGTGATGATATCAAATCTACAGTAAGCAGAAAACTGCAAAAATCTTGTAGACGTGAGACCTCTAATTTCGATACTCACAGTGCAATGTCGCACAAAGCCTCCGAGTACGAGATTCGTAGAAACAAGTATGAAGGACTCACTAATTCGAGTACGAGGCTCATCAGACTGACGGGATCCGGAAATCTGTTCGCCGTAATTACTCCTCCTCCTCCGAGAGAGAGAGAGAGAGAGAGAGAGAGAGAGAGAGAGAGAGAGATGCTTATTTCAATTGACCGACTAATGCAGATACCACATCGGAAGGCGAAGACCGGATATAAATCTCCGAATTCTTATGCTTTCAGGCCGGTATTCCAGGATGAAACGTGAGAGCTCCATTTACCTTCATTAAATATTTCTTCGGACTCGCTAAAGTCAAATGATCTCTTAGTTTTCTGATACGTCTAGACCCACTGTTTCCATAACAAGCCGATATTAAGTCTTTTGTAACAAAGATGGCAGTTGATGATCAATAGTTTATTAGTACTTTTTTAATGAGTAGCTAGTTAAGCAGTTTCATATGATGACTGTTCCTAGAGATAAGTGAGTATTGATCAGTTAAGAACGTGCACAGGACAAACTCATATTTTCAGAAAGCGATACGGAAAATCGGAGAAGAAAGCACCGTGAGAAATAAGAAACCGGTCCCGTATTATCCTAATGCTCCGAGGAACAGAAATTCTGAAACACTACGGAGTCACGTTGGTACTCGATATTCTGATTGTCGAAATGCCAGTTACATAAGGTAAGTGTAGACACCTTCGAAATTCTATGAAGTATTCTTTAGTTCAATATTCAAAATTAGAGTGACAAGGATTAAACCGATAGATGAGTAAATTTCAGATTCAGACACTTTAAACTAGTCGTTGAGGCCAACTGTCTTGCAGACTCGTTGATGGCAATCCGAAGCACCTCATGACTCCCAAGACGACTAATCAACTATATATGAGATACAATTATGACACTGTTGGTATCGGAAATCAAGCTATCTTTGCAGGTAGACTATTTTCAAAATCTAATGGTTTCCTGATTTAAAAACTTCGCTCAAAGTACTCATATGTGGTCTCTTGCTATCGAGATAGAATACCGTCAAGGACATTTTTGAGGTCATAGTAGTTTCCTTTCGTGTGATATCTGGATCTAATGTACTGATACAGGTAGAGCAAAACGAATGCACAGGCTACAAGTAAAGGGGTACTGAGATTCCGTAGGTTTCAGTTGCAAAGCCAAGCGCCGCAAGCAGAGTAACTGGAAGTTATACCTACCTAAAATTTTTATTTGGTCGCCAGAAAGAAATTGTTGAACAGATTTTGTTTGCCAGGTAAGCGTGTATCAAAGTACCTGAATTGCGACGTTCATACGTCACCAACGATTGATGAGACAATTGCTGGTTTGATCTGTTAAGATTTTGTGAGGTTATCGTGTGTTGAGTTTCTTGAAATCTGTCTAATATCCAGAATACAAAGGACGTTCAGGCATTCTATGTATCGTGGTGTCGAAAATTTTTAGATGATTTTGCAAAGAAAATATAGAAGTACATGATCAATGTCGAGGGTGTCAATCTTTTATGAATTCCATTCACGATTCAAACCACATGCAAAATTTGCATAGAAAAGCATTGACTCATAAGCTTTTCGTGATGACTATGGACTAATTAATGCCAACACTTCATTACACCTAGAACTTTTCCAATGCCCAAGTTTGCCTTCGTCTTAAGTTCCAACAGACAGACATGTAGACTCTCTCTCCACAATTGCCGAACCTGTATGGATGTATAAATGCCATAATTTATATCAATGTGTAGACGTGCATGCATGTATGCAAATGATACATATCATATTTCTAAGGCTGCACTTGAATAATGATGAGCATCCTTTAACTTTGATTCGTGGCACAAAATATCTTGACCAATTACAACATATAGTGTTGCCTTTGCAAGGCACAGCTCTAAAGGTGAACATCTTAGACTTTTTAGGAGCAAGGGAGCAAGTTACGTTTCAAAAAATGTCATTCAAGGGAAGTCACACAATGTCATTCAAGAGAATTCACACAATAGCAGTTTAAGTATTTCACATCAATAGTAGTTTAAGTATTTCACATCAATAGCAGTTTAAGTATTTCACACAATGTCATTCAAGGGAAGTCACACAATGTCATTCAAGAGAATTCACACAATGTCATTCAAGAGAATTCACACAATGTCGTATCTGAGAGCAAGTAGATGGATATTCCATACATAAACTGAGTGACATGCTATCTAATGGAAAACCACAAACCACCAAAGTTTTGTTTTACCTTCCTTCGCCACGATCTCACATTGCCACGCACGCCAACACCAAAGACATACGTAGGTGCCAAGGGACTGTCACCAGATTCGCAGTGGGGGCATGTTATAAGATTCTTGTGAAGATTTTTCTAACAGATTCCACCTACTAAAAGAGCATAACAAATATCAAGCGACAGAGTCGAGCCACCAAACTACGTTAAAGAGTGTCGACAAATCACAGAGAAGGAGTTCCAGAATCCATATGTACCCGGGAACGCCAATTCCAGAGAAGTTGACAAGTCGCAGATCGGCCAATGGGCAAAAACAAAGCCCAACACCTCACCAACATATTTTACGGTGACGAGAATAAAAGCATGGATAAGTTGGCATAAAAACTTAGATAAGTGTAATGTCAAACACCCATAGATGCAAGGTAAATTGTTCAAACTTGATGCTTGTGTTGTTGCTAACCAAGTTGGATGTATGGCAAAAGTGCAAATGTCCACAAGAGATTGGGGCATCTCAACTACAAGTCATTGGAAGTGATGGCAAAGAGGCAAGTTGTTTTTTGGTCTTTCCTAAATCTCTTACAAGCTCGAATCATGTTTGTGAGCAATGTGCTTTATCAAAGTCACATAGGTTACCTTACAAGAGATCTACATCTAGATCAACTAAGCCTTTTCAAGTGTATTTATGTAGCTAAAATGTGCTAAAATGTATGTAGCTTTTATTGATGATTTTAGTAGATT
Organism: Diphasiastrum complanatum; assembly: GCA_029204225.1. NCBI lineage: Eukaryota > Viridiplantae > Streptophyta > Lycopodiopsida > Lycopodiales > Lycopodiaceae > Diphasiastrum > Diphasiastrum complanatum. Next base: position 36,064 of record MU834885.1, read on the forward strand.
TTGTTGGGTCTATCTACTAAAAAAAAAAGATGAGGTGTTTGATGTCTTTTCCAAGTTCAAGATGGCAAGGGAGGTCCATTTACTTACCAAGATCAAGTGCTTGGTGGCGAGTACATTTCTACCAAGTTCAAGGCATTTTGTGATGCAAATGGGATCAAGAGGGAGTACACAAGCCCAAGGACACCACAACAAAATGGAGTGACTGAGAGGAAGAATAGAAACTTATGTGAAGGTGCCAAAACCATGAGGTTAGGTGCAAATTTTCCTAAACCATTTTGTCATCAAGCTTTGTAGTATGCTAATTTTCTATGCAATAGATGGCCGAGTGTGGTATTGGATGGAAAAACCTCTTTTGAGATGTTTGTTGGTAGAAGGCCGAGTGTCAAGTTCTTCAAAACTTTTGGATGCATTTGCTATATCAACATTACTCTTGATGATAGAACCAAGGAGGATCCATCTTCAAAGAAAGGTGTATTTGTTGGTTATACTGAGGTAAACAAAGCTTACAAAGTTTTTATTCCTTTAACTAGAAAAGTGGTCATTGGAAGAGATGTCATTTTTTATGAGGGAAACTTTCCAAACGTATCTTCAAGTGGTGGTGTGGATGTTGGATCTAACATTTTTTATGATGACATTGTTGATGATACTTTGGATGTTCTTGTTGAAGAGCCTACTTCAAATCAAAAGCCAAGGAGGACATCAAGGGAAAGGCAACAACCTTTGAGACTCACATATGATGAGAAGGGTAAGCAAGTGGAAGTTACTCATTTTGCATTTCTCACATATTTTGGTGAATCTTCTTGTGTAGAGGAAGCTATACAAGTAAATGTTGGTTTTCATGAAATGGATGCAACTAATGGATCTGGAAATTTTTTTTTTTTCAATGGCTTTAATGGTCAAGTGGAAGATCAAGACGTTGATCTGAAAGGGCTTCAACAACACAAAAGAAAAGGTGGCAATTTGGACTCTCGACCAAGCCGAGTGCCTATCTTGAACAACAATAGAGTCTTTGACTGGACCCTTAGCCAGCAATTTGACACTGATATCAGCCAAGTTTTTTGCAATACACATAACCTGAATATTGTGCCATTTACTTGACCACTACACTCACAACTCTAAGACATGTAACTTACCCTAAGTCTGCATCCAAAGTCTTGAACACATTTTCATGCTGCTGAATCCTCACATGCAAGATCTCACCTTAATGGGGATTTTGCCAACCATGGACCTCGTACTGAAAAACATACTCCAAAGCTCGATCTCTCCAAGTACAATGGTAACTCAGAACCTCAAAGATTTTTACAAGTCTTTGAGAACGCATGCAACGTTTATGGCAGAAACATCCAACGATGCAATGGTCCAACTTTTCTCAATGACCATGATTGAAAGAGCACGTAATGGTTTTTTTGACCTAGATCATGAAGATAAACTTGATTGGTCTATCTTGAAAGAGTCCTTCATCAAACATTTCAAACCATTCCGTTTGATTGAAAGCCCCTTTGTCAAATTGAGTAATATCAAGATGGAAAAGGACAAGCAAGTATGAGACTACATTGAATGCTTCAAGCGTCTCAAGAGTCAAGTACAAGAGTAGCCTATTAAAAACATGCTCATCATCTGATTCTTAGTCGAAGTCCCCAGATGGATTAGACATGAGTTGAAATCTAACGATGAATATACATCCTTAAAGACAGCCAAGTCAGATGCCTTCCGAGAGGAAGATGAGAGATCAGATGTTGAAGATCCTAGGAAACAGAGAGTACATCGTGTTGTCCATGAATCAAAATGGACCGAGGACGCTTAAGATCAGTTTTGGAAGTCGCAGATGGAGTTGCTCAACCAGCAACACCAAATGCAAATGGAGAAACTCACCAAAGAGTTTCAAAGTACCTTGAAGTCTATCCAGAGTTCAATGTCTGGTCAATTACCAACTGGACAGGTACATCATAGACGAGAGAGCACTTGGTGACCTCATTGCAAGGGTGCGCATACTGGTAACAAATGTCCATCTTATCGACCCATTTCTGATAATAAATTAATACGATGTGACATTTGCAATGTCATGGGTCATACATCATTTTATTGCTACTATAACCCACAGTACAACCACCGAGAACACACAGGAGGGCACTACCAACCTCCTAGACAATCTTTTGTTTCCCAACCTCCACACCATCAATATCATCCACGAAACAATCCACCAGTTCAAATTCAAGAGCTACCTAGGTAAAACACAACACCATATCTACCTCAACTAGCCCTCTTAGGTCCACCTCCACAAAAAGCACAAGCTCAGACTAACTTTGTTGATCACTTGTTTGATGCTTTATACAGCACATACCACACTAGACATTATGCGCCTTACCATGAAGACACCTCATGTTCCTATAGAGGAGATGAGTATACATCACATCCAAAAAATCCAAAAATTCTAGCCACTTAAGATGGCTACGCAATTGTCCAAGGGCTATGCCCAAGGGCTAATGAGCACCTGATGTTTCATCTGTGGCGAAACAGGTCATTTCATGGTTGATTGTAAAGTAAAAAACCAATACCATGCAGAATTCCGAGAACGTATTCGAAAACACAGTTTCAAAGATTGTCCAAAACAACCGAACAAGATCCTCCCTGCATGCCACGTATGTCATGAACCAGTGAGGGTCATCACTCGAGCTCAACACAAAACTCAACAACAATACACAAACTTAGACAAACCTAATGACCATAGGGGAAGTTCCTTGACAATTTCCACAGTTCCTAGAGATTATCCAGATCCACTAGTGGAACAGAGGCAATATCATGAAATCCATTGCAAGAAGAAGTGAAAATGGAACATCTGTTATCTGCTCCAATCCTCACGCAAGAGCAACCCCTACAGGGACTAGAAGATTTCTCTAAACTCTTGCAAGCTTAGATCACCATGCCTTTCCATAGTGCCATCAAATTCTTCACAGGCTTTAAAGGCTATATCCATAGAAGTTTTCAGCTGCCAGATGAATAGCGAAAACCGGAGGAAATTCCAAAAAATACTTCAGATTCCTATGAATCTGATGAATATCGGTGTTGCTAAAGGGAATAACATCACCCTATCTATGATCCACAAAGAATATCCTGCAGTATCCGCTATCTTAGATAGTGGATCATGTGTAAACATAATGGTTATATCAATAGCAAAGTCATGGGGTTTCACCTAGTTAGATCTACCACGGTACAAGTTACGCATGGCAGATCAAAGAGTCACTGACCCTGCGAAATGATCCACAAGGTTGATTGTATTCTTATTAAACAATCTATCAGATACTAGTCATCAAAAAACAAGATCTAGTTTAGCAGCTTGATAGAAAACAAGTAGAGACAATCAAAGCATTGATCAATAACTATAATCCAACTCCACACATGGGGAAATAAGGCTGTAGTATGGCCTGTAGACAATGTTTAGAATGTGCCAAAGCCGGGTTTCATTGGAATCAAAAGCAATCACTATACAATGAGAGGAAACTTGAGTTTCTCCTTGAGGCTCCAAAAAGTTTCTATCTCCCCACTATAGAGAATGAGAATACATAGTAAAAGACACCTCCTATGCTAACTTAGGTGAAAATCCAGCATGTAATAAGGAAGTAGACTCAACTTTCTTGCCCTAATGTAAAAACCCTAGCCTAGATCCAAGAGTCATGCTTGGTAGGTGCATGGTAGGTACAAATCTCATCATAAATCATGGTCTAGATCCTACAAAGTAGGAATCACTACCAAATGGACGCAACCACTCCTCTTGACTCGTGGTAACCTACTTTAGGTGTGAATGTACAAGTGGCACTTTGGCCATTCAAGTAACCAACAAACAATATTGACAAAATGTACAATATTCTACATGGCTAGATTTGCCAATGTAGGCAATTTGCCAATATTCTACATGCTAGATTTGCCAATGTAGGCAATTTTTCACACTCCTCCTCAAATCTAGCCTTGGAAATCACAATGATTTAATCAATAACTCCAATTGAAGATCTAAACCTGACAAATGAATCTTTAGGTAAAGATTTAGTAAACAAATCAGCCAAGCAACTTGATGATGGCACATGTTGGAGCTTGATCTCTTTGGCTTGCACTTTCTCCCTCATGAAATGATGAGCAATCTTGATGTGTTTGCTCCTTGCATGGAATGTAGGATTAGTTGCAAGTGATTGGGCTGATTATTGTCACAATAGATGATAGGAATCTCCTCCTCCATGACATGAAGCTCCACCAATAGCCTTTTGAGCCAGAAGACCTCCTTGCATGTTGATGTCAAGACCTTGTATTCGGATTCTGTGGAAGATAGGGAGATGGTATCTTGCTTTCTGGAAAGCCATGATACTACTCCATCACATAGAAAGGTGGCAAAAGCACTTGTTGATCTTCTATCCACTTTGTCACCTGCAAAATCCGAGTCACTATAGGCTCTTAAGCCAAGATTAGTCCCTCTATACAAAATGCCAAAATTCTTAGTAGATGACATGTATCTAAGAACTCTTTTGGCCATCTTCCAATGTGAAACTAGAGGACTTTGCATGAATTGGCTTAACTTTCCAACACTATAAATAAGATCAGGTCTAGTTATAGTTAAATAGATCAAGGAGCCAATAAGCCTTCTATATATTGTGATGTCCTCAAAGGATGCTTCATCACAACCAATAGATGCTTTTACATGTTGCTCCATTGGTGTCTCAATGCCTTTACAATTCTTCATTCTAAATCTATCTAGGATGGATGTAGCATATTTTGATTGACAAATGAAGCTAAAATCACATCCTCTAATAACCTCTATTCCAAGAATGAAGCTTAATAGGCCGAGATCTACCATCTTAAACTCTTTTGCTAAAGCAAGTTTTACATCTCTAATTCCATCTAGATCACTACCACTCAAGATAATGTCATCTACATACAGAACAAGAATAATGATCATGCCATTATGAAATCTTATGTACAATGATCGATCATAGGCACTCATTACAAAATTGATGGAAATGAGAAAAGAGTTTAGCCTAGAGTACCATGCTCTAGGTGCTTGCTTGAGACCATAAAGGCTCTTTTCAAAAAACACACCTTTCCTTCATGCTTTGCCTTGATGAAGTTCTCGGGTTGCCTCGTGTAGATCTCTTCCTATTGAAATATTGGAAAAATCTATCTAATGTTGTAAGTAGGGGTCCTAAAAATGCAAAAGATGAAATGAGCTCTTTTGGCTTAGTAAAAACCCATCTTAGAATAAAATATTCAAAGTAGGTAGAAGTAGAAACTCGAGCTACCATAGGAATTGTCATTTGTACTTTGCATGCCACATTTTATGCATGAAAAGACTAGGTGGCACAATTAGACATATTGAGGTGGCTTGAATAAGTCTAGATAGCTTGAGAGGTGGATTCATAACTCCAATTCAACTCAAAGTAAGAGGAGAGTCCATGGATCTATATATATGTGATGTACTCTCATTGAGAAAATGATGAAATTTGTGTATAATGCAAATTTGGAGACTAAGCTCTTTGTGCCCTCTCTCTCTACTCGAGTTTTGTACATTCATATTCTCTCTCTAGCCGAGTTGAGGCATTTATTATACTTAGTTTCATGTTTTTGTTGACAGATCTTGCTTGTAACACAATAATATTTCTTGTATGATCAGCTTTCCTATTGTCAATCAATGCTAGTCTGATCTTTATGGTATTATTGGGCTTAGGAGATCAAAAGTACATGTGTAGGGCATCACACACGTGTGAATTCAACATGGTATCAGAGCCTACCTAAGATTTACAAGCAAATATAATCAAAAAGTTTGCAAATTTGATCATATTTCAAGCTAGGAATTGTCTAGATTCTACTTTCTAGCTAGTTTGCAGTTTTCTGGTGATTTAGAGCTTCAAACCACTTTGAATGGTCCAGATCAGGTACTGTATGGAATTTCAGGTGCAGGCACGTGTGAAATCCGTCCATTTTCAGTTTGGTGGTTCTCTCTCACCTTAGACCCAAATTTCATGCAATTTGGCCCACTAGAAAGCTAGAAATGTATAGAATCTGATGCAATTTGAATCATGACAGTTGGATAAGCCAATCAAAAGTTATAAGCTTTTGAATAGTCGTAGGGGCGCCTAGACCTGTGAAAAATCGTGAATACATGTCATTTATTGCTTGAATGATCACGAAAATCATCCAGAAGTTGACCAATCTCATCTGTATGTGATTTAGACAAAATTTATAGGTTCTAGGCAAATTGTTTCATACAAATAGATTGTATTTGAGTCAATTTGACATTTTTGGAGCATTTCACACGTGTGAAATTCAGATAACCATAACTTTTGCCATACTTCATCTTTTTTGATGATTCAAATCTTGTTTTTGAGAGATTGTCAAACTAGTGAGATCTATCTCACAGTTTTTTTTGCTTAGTCTTCAATAGGATTTGGTTTTTACCCTTGATTGGTTCCTATAGTGAGAAGATAAGCAATTTTTTTCACCCATCTTTTTTTATTTCCATCATTCTTTATGACTTCAATGAGTGTCTTTCTATTAGAAGCAAGTGAAAGATTGTCAACCTCCAATTACTCAATTTGGAAGGTTAGGATGGAATCTGTCTTAATTCTACAAGATGTGATGGATATTGTACTTGGTATTGAAGAAGAACCACAAATTCCTCAAGAAATTCCAAAGTACAAAAAGAGAGCTAGGATGACTCTGTATTATATTAAAATAAATGTCTCAAATGAAATCTTAAGAGAAATTGGTGCTTGTACTAATGCCAAAGATGCTTGGGATACTCTCAAGTCCATCTATGAGGCAAAGAATACTTCTAGACTTCTAACACTAATAAATCAAATTTTTTAAAGTGTACAGAGAAGTGATGAATGTGCTTCAGCTTATGTAATGAGAGTTAAAGACCTCCATAGAGAATTGTCATGCATAGGGGACTCCATCAACCAAAATGAACTTGTTCAAGTCATACTTAATGGGTTAAAGGAGGAATATGACAACCTTGTTCAGAGTTATGCCATTAAGGATGAGCTATCAAGTTTGGAAGCACTCCAAAGTGTGCTCATTTCTGAAGAATCAAGACAAGAGTATAAGCTCTTGAAAATGGAAAGACTCTCTCAACGTTGATGTTAAAGCTCTCTTTATTAAAGACAAGCACAAGTCAAGAAGTAAGAATCAACACCAACCCTCTTCAAACAAGAACAATCTTAATTCCAAGGAGAAAGAAGAAGAGGATGAGTCCTCTCAAGCTTTCACATCCAAGAAGAAGAAGAAAAACATCAAGTGTTTCTTTTTGTGGCAAGAAGGGGCATTATGCCACCAATTGCTTCAAGAAGAAGAGTCAATTCAAGCAAGCCAACATTTTCAATGAAGAGAA
>MU834886.1:0-43435 GCA_029204225.1 Diphasiastrum complanatum
CTAGCTGATCAAACGACAGTTCGTCCACAGGTTATACCTGTCAGAATTGCGGGAGTATAGTTTGTAATTACTTTTGTAGTGATGGACTTACCAGAAGCGGCCAAATGTCTACCGAATTCTATTAGGACGTCCATGGTTACGAGTTGCGCAAGTAATTCATAACTGGGGTACCGGAAAATCGCTTTTGAAAATTGTGAACGTGCAGTTAAATTGATCCTACAACTTGGACTATCAAACCAGTGGTTCAAAAAGAGGATGACAATTCGTCAAGAACAGATCATACTTGTGATCGACCAGAGAAAAATTTGGGAGTTCATTATGATTCTCAAACGGATACTGTCAATTGGAATGAAGCTCTTGCAACAATTGACTGTACAGTAGAATATATGTGTTAACAAGATAATCAATTAGATTTGAGCGAGATTTCTTTATTAGATTGAACTTTGGATACACCAATCACGTTTCCACTGAATGTGCTGAATGTAGCCTGGATATCAACGGAACCTATACCAGATCCGATTGAGGATGAACTCATTTCTGTGAGTCATGCCTTGACTTATGATGGCAATGCAGCACTTACGGATGAGCAGATTCTAAATCATATGGATTCGACCAGATTTGGAGTGCGTAATGTTCCTGATGAACTCATAGTAAAACCACCCAAAGTAGTTATATTAAAGGAAGACATGATCACATGATCGATGACGAAGAAACAAGCTAAGCAATATTATAATACGGTCTTGAAATGGGAAAATCCCCCTTGAAAGATTGATTTAGAAAAAGTGCCACCCTTATTGGATAAAGGTAAAGGAAAAGTCGAGGATGATTCTTCAAGTCAGATTTCTAGTAAAACATCATCGTCTAGGAAGTCTTCACCTGTGAAGATAGATTTATCATCTTGAAAGTCATCACCTCCACGATCAATTCCTGCTAAGAAGGCTAAGCGAAGATCCAAGACAAGTCCTTTTGAAAAAGAACAAATAGATGTAGTCCAGCATGCTATGCCTAAACATTTTAAATGTTATACATTGGATGATGTGGTTATCATGTTACCTAAAGCACATCGTGAACCTGAAGAACATATGCCAGAATCTAAAGAGGTTTACGATGGCCCAGCTAGGATGCAACCAATGAATCTTGCCGAACCAGGAGAACCAGAAAAGATTGTACAAGTTGGATCACAACTTATTCTTGAACAGTATCAAGTACTCCGCTTGTTACTTATTAAGTATCAAGACTGCTTTGCATGGACTTATCAAGATTTGAAGGGTATTCCGACATCAGTGATTGAACATACCATACCTTTAGTACCTGATGCAATTCCAAAGGTTACAAAGTTCTGTCATTGTAATCCTAATGTGGCGGACCTGATAAAGAAAAGAACTTCAAAGATTGTTTGACATCGATTTTATTTATGAGATCAAACATACTGAATGGATTTCACTGATTGTCATTGTTCCTAAGAAAAATGGAAAACTACGGATCTGTGTGAATCTCAAAGCGTTGGACGCGAAAGAATCACTTTCCGTTATCTTTTACTAAAAGCATTTTGGATCGCCTTGCTGGAGCGGAAGCTTATAGTTTCCTGGATGGATTTACTGGTTACAACCAGGTTAAGATTGCACCTACCGATCACCATAAAACTGCTTTTGCAACAGAATGGGGCACCTATGCTTACAAAGTAATGTCGTTTGGACTCTATAATGCACCAAGTTCATTCCAAAGAGTAATGCAATTTGCTTTTAAAGATTATCTGTAGAAATTTCTTCAAATTTACTTGGACGACTTGGGGATTCATAGTACAGATACAGACCACCTGGATCGATTGGTGAAAGTATTTGAAAGATAACACAAATATCAGATTTCTCTAAATCGGAAAAATGTCAGATATGGGTTTTACATGGAGTTGTGCTTGGACATGTGATATCAAGACATGGTATTGCCACAGATTATTCTAAGATCAAAGTTATTGTGGAATTGTCACCGCCAGCAACAATTTGTGGAGTTTACGTGTTTATGGGTCATGCGAACTACTATCGAATCTTTATTAACTTCTTTGCCAATTCAGCACGAGCTATATACAAACTGACTATTGTTCATATTTGGACAGTAGAAGTGTTAGAAGCCTTTGAAAAATTAAAAAAAGCCTTAACTTCAGCACCAATACTGCGTTCTCCAAATTGGACAATAGAGTTTCATGTTCATCCGGATGCCTCAAAATACGCCATTGGATCAGTTTTGACGCAACCAGGTGACTATAAGAAAGATTATCCTATACGATTTGCAAGCAGATAGCTTACAAATCTAGAAAAGAATTATTCAACAACAGAACGTGAGACATTAGCCATGATTTTTTTTGTTCGGAAATTTCGTCACTACCTCATGGAAATGCACTTTGTATTTTATACGGATCATCAACCGTTACTTTACTTGGTAAACAGGACATGTAATACTGGACGTATTGCAAGATGGTTATTGTTATTGACTGAATTTGACTTTCGAATTGTGGTTCAAAAGGGCAAGCAACATTATCTAGCCGATCACGTTTCGCGAATTGAATCCGCACCAGTTAATACTGAAGTGGATGATGAACTGCCAGATGCTGTATTGTTCTATGTTGACGCAGTACCTGAGTGGGCAGCAGATATTGTTGAGTACCTGATGCTAGGACAACCGAATGACTCCCTGACAAAAGTACAGAAGAGATAATTGATTCATAAGGCTCAAGCTTATCAATTGATTGCAGGACAATTATATCGTCGTGGATCAGATAATATTTTACGAAGGTGTGTTTTACCGCATGAAGTACTAGATTTAATCATGTTTTCACATGATGGCATGGGTGGAGGACACTTCTCTACAAATATTATTGTTTGCAAACTTTTACAATCAGGTTGTTGGTGGCCTACACTTCACAAAGACACAAAAAATTTTATTCAGACATGTGATGTTTGCCAGCGATCATGACGACCTACTTGACAGAACGATGAACTCTTGCATCTGGTTCTATTGCAAGCACCATTTGAAAAATGGGGATTGAATTATGTTGGACCTATTCACCCTGTCGCACAAGGATCTCAGGCCCAATACATTATCATGGCAACTGATTATATGACCAAGTGGGTTGAAGCCAAAGCTGTCAAAGTTGTTGATGCGAAATCTACGGCCAAGTTTCTATATGAAAATATTATAATTAGATTTGGATGTCCAATCGAGATTGTCAGTGACTGGGGTACACACTTTGTTAATCAAACAATAAAGTGTTTACTGAAAGATTTTTTTGTTATACACAGATTTAGTACTCCCTACTATCCTAGAGGGAATGGCCAAGCTGAATCTTCCAATAAGATTCTCTGCACCATTATGACAAAGACAGTTGAAGCGAGTCAGTCTCATTGGGAACATAAACTGTATGCAACATTATGGGCATTCAGAATCGCTTACAAAAATAGTACAAATCAAACACCTTTTCAACTGATGTATGGTCAAGATGTTGTCATGCCAATTGAATTTTTGATCCCATCTTTACGTATAGCAGCAACGGAATGATTAAATGATGATAAGTCTTTACAACTCCGTCATGAAGCATTGCACAAACTATGTGAAACCCGATTGATGGCAGTTCATGCCTTAGCAGCAGAGAAAGCACACCGCAAGGCATGGCACGATCATCGATTACACAAAAAAGATCTGAAAGTAGGAGATCTGGCGTTGATGTACAAAACCAAGCTGATCAAAGAAAAGTTGAAGTTTATCGGTGAAGGCCCGTATAAAGTGAAGGAAATCTTGAACTATGGCGCCGTAATTTTTGAGCACTTGGATGGAAAACGATTTGATACTTCGGTGAATGGCAGTAGATTACGCAAGTTTTGGCAGCCTGCTCTACCAGTTCAGCAAGCTTGATCTCAATACTTTTTTAAATTTTGATTTTTTTGTTTTCAGCACTTAATTTGCTGAGATTTTTGGAAAAGATAGTCAAAAAAAAAAAGGAAAAAAAAAAGAAAAAAAAATAAAACAAAAAAAAGACTGATGAGCAAAAGTTAGAAAGTCATCAGCATAGGAAAAAAAAAACACAGTAATTTTTTGATGGAAAAAGACTTAGAAATCATTGTTTTGGCCAGATTTGGCCTATACAGTACCAAAAACCTTCGCTGAGCTCTCAGACTGTACATCCACTCTAGATTTATTGAATTTGGGGTGGGCGAAGGTTTCTGTCAAGAGAAAATCCAATCTTTGAGTTAGGCGAAGTATCACTGATATGCCATTTTGGGAACCTTCGCCGAGCATCTTAACCTCATTATGAACCTTCGCCGACCTGCTAGATGATCTTAAAATGTTAAAATTAGGTTGTCCATAGGTTCAGATTGTGAAAAAATGCATTTATGACAGTACCTAGGCGAAGGTCCCTCCTAGGCAAAGGTTCATCCTTCGTCGGACCTGGAAAACATTCGCTTGATAGGTTCAGATCCCCAGAAACCTTTGCCAAAAATTTTATAGCGTATTTCACAGTACTGTACATGCCTGCAAATTTTTGTTCAAAACTGATCAGCCAACTAGTATTCAGTGTAATGGACCCACCAAATTCACCTATAAGTTGATTGAATTCGATTCATTCCTCGCTTGTGCTAGCGAAGCTCTTGGGAATTTTTCTTGCGACCAAAGCCTTCCAAAATTCCTGCATTGCTTTCTGATACACTTTTACGTATTTTATATTTCCTTTCTGATCATCATGTCTTCTACTGATACTTCCCAGTCTCCGCGCTATACTATCCATTGTGATGTCCCATCTGCAACGGACATCATGATTCTTCCTAGCACAAGCATGGTCACTCAGTGGATGACCCTTGCAGAGCCGCTGCTCACTACAATGGGTATTCATGAGAGAGTCTTTTCGGGTCGCATCAATATGGATTTTATCACTCTTGCCTTCAATACGTGGAATGAAAAAAAATCCAAATTTTATATCATTTTCCAGGGATCCACACATAAGGTGCGCGTCACTGAGGCCGCCCTTGCAGCTATAGGTATAGCATCTAGCACGTAGGCCTCACCCAATCATAAGCACGCCAAACAGACCATCAAGCCATATATTGACCTCACCAATGATCTGCACTGGACCAATGACGACTACCTTTTGGAAGCCATCATTGAGCCTTCAATGCACGCTGCTGCCCAGCTACTAAACAACTTCCTGATGGTTGGCAACCTCAGGAAAGACCGCATCACATCACAGATCCTCCATAGGATAATGGAGTCCCACACCAAGTTAGCCAAAGCCCCTCTTGAACCATATAATTGGTTCAAGACTATTTCTGGTGAGCTCAAATGAGCTATTATAGCCAATACTAAGCAGCAGTTCACTGCCGACTCTTTATTGTCCCTTTTAGCCGCTTCTCACTTAGAAAACAGAATCAATGGCTTCCACTTGGATTCTGTGCTTTCGGTCTACGAAGAAGCACCGGCCGAGTCATCTCACCAGGCCTCGAGTTCTCATAGTTGTCGTCGTCCACGCAGCGAGATTGTTATTCCTGACTCGCCTTTCGCATCACGACGTCGCACTAGGCATCCTCGTCAGCTGCACTTCCACCCCCTACTACTGTTCGCACTGAACTTCCCATTCCCCCAGCCTCTGATGCTTCCCTCGCCTCTGCTTCCAACCAAGGATAGTCTATGACCATTGGGCCTACCATTCCCATCACAACTGCCTAGGCCGCCTCACCCCCACACACCAAAGCCACCTCACCAAACACACAGTTCTTTATGAATATGTTTGATGATTTCGACCCCCTTGCGGCCACCAAAATTTTTGAAATGCCCCAGAGCCGTGCACCCTTTGAACTCCAATCCCCTAGAAGAGGATTCAGACATATCCATGAATCTACTGTTGGCGTTGAAGATGTCAGCCAACAACCTCATACGGAAGATAGTCCAGCCGCACTTCGGGTCGACAAAGCTGCAAACTCACTAAAACAGTTTGACACCACAGTGCCTGAAGGGTTTGAAGAGGAAGACCATCTTGAAGAAAAAGACGTAGTGGCACCTATTCCACGCCAACCAAGGACAGCTCCATCAGGTCCTCTTGTTGCTGCCGCCTCCACAACCGTCGATTCTGGGGATGCTCTAGGTTTGGTTTCAAGCCTTGCGCAAGTGATCCAGTCGATGCTAGATAAGGATAAGGAAATGGAGCAAAGAATCTCTGATCTGGGGTCCGAAAACACTCTGATCAGGTAGAAACTTGTCCAACTGGATCGAGACTTGAAGATTGCCAAACAACACAAAGACAAGGCTGAAGCCGAAAAGAAGTTGGCCCAGCAACAAGCTGATCGCTTGGAAGAATACATCAGCTCCCTGCAAAACACCTTGACAACCGCACAAGATTAGGTGGATAAGGTCGTGCAGGATGCAAAGCAACAGGTGCAGCTGCTGAAGGGACAATTATAGATGGCTGAACAAGATTGCACGTGGCTTCAAGGTGAATTGGATGCGACCACCCTTGAGCGTGATGCGTATCTTCAAACACAATACTAGATCATCCGATCACACCGACGAAGATGGCGTATTTATTCAAAAAAGTGGAGACATACAAAGTGGCCCTTCAGGGATTTCAAGGCCGCTTTGACAAGTTCAAAGGAGCAGCTTCAACTGAGTTGGCAAAGGCTAAAGAGACCATCACCACTTATGAAAAAACAGCCGCTCGAGTATTGGAAGCCGGACCACAAATCCTCATACTGGTCATGCCGCAATTCTCCCCTCCGCGCCAAGAAGCCGTACCAATGGATACATGAGTTGATTCGAGCATGGACCAGTGGAGAGCTCCAGATATAGCAGACCAACCGCCAACCATACCGGCAGTACAAGCAGGTCCATCTTCATCAAGGACAACACCTCTATTCAGAAGGCCCACCAGTGTCGAGGACCAGATCCAAACCTTCTTAAAGCAACATCCGCATGATGGATTCTGAAGTTTAAGACCTCCGAGATCGAGGCCGGCAAAGAGTTGAACAAAATACCTGCATTGGGAGAGCAGCCGGCATGGAGACTCATGATTTTTGAGAAAACTCTGAAATCAATTAGGAATTACGTCGCCAGCCCTCGCCAATTGTGGGTAGATCCCTATTATGTGCCAATGCCGCGAAGAAACAAATGGAAAGATTTGGGATTGGCTATGGACAAGATCACCATCCATACGCCCAATTGGCCAATCATCCATCAGTCTCATAGCTGGACCATCTCAGTAGATTTCCACTGCGCCTTACAAGCCTATGAACGAGAGTATGTCCACTCTCCAGATCCAACGGTGCAACAATCAGCAATATTTGCTAAAGATCTAACTCTGTTGGCATCAGTGGCAACCAAATGGGACGATTGCCTCCCTCCTCTGGCATTCGATCCAAATAAGCCGATGACATCAGAGCAAATCAAAGATCAGTTGCTGGTTGCTCGTTTATATTTTTGTGCGACAATGATGGGAGGCTCCTAAGAATCACGCTTCACATCATGGACAACCTCCAAGTGGATTGTCGAAGCCCACCGTTGTTTCCTTGCCACACAATTTGGATTTTAGTACTGCACGTCTCAATTTTATGGAGAAGGTGCAACATCATCTAATCAAGATTCGGCGCGAAGCAAATAAAAGTTCCAAATAGCTGCATATTGTAGGTGTCATGGGACCGCCACCAGTTTTGGTGGGGGATACTGTTGGAGGGTTTGCGGATCTCAAGGCAACCCTAACCCTAGTTAATAAGTGAGAGGAATTTGGCACCTTGCATGTGTAAGTCCAATCTGATGATCACACAATTATTTGATTGATTAGTTAAAAGTTAATAAAAGGACTTTAGGCCTTTTTGCGAGACTTTTAATGTCGCAGGGCCTAAATGTCAAGTTAGTGAATAAAGTTGGGTTTCCCTCCAATTTTGATGGTTCTCACACTTTTTTAAATTGGAATATAAAGAGAGGCAAGACTAGACCAATAGGATTCAGAGGCTAGGGTCCTCCTCTCTACTATAAGAAAGGACCAACTCGAGTTTCTCCTCATGCTCATTTATTCATTTCAATAAAGCAAATCGGTTCTCTTCAGAAATGGATTGATGAATGTCCTTGCTCTCTATCACTTTTCCTCCATCTCTCATGCTTTACAAGGATAACCGGCCAAGTGGACCATGATGTGGAGCGCAAACTGAATGGATTCACACCATCCATCGCCAACCCCAAATGCAAATGGCGAGGCTCATCCCTAAACTCATGCCATGTTTACACTTAAACATGTGGCATATCCTGGGTATGATGAGAAAATGTCTTACCACCTTGGTGGGTATGGTCGCTCCTTGTAAACCTTGTCTGTAGCGGTGTTCCCCATAGCGTGGACACGTGCTTGCCTCTTCAAACTCATCTTGATATAAGATACAATCTTTGGGACATTTGTGAATACTCTTGTAATCCATGCCAACCGCGGATAACATTTTCTTGGCTTTGTTTTGAGACGTCACCATGGTGTTATTTGGAGGCAACATTTTCTTGAGCAAACTACGACAAAATATCTATTTATGTAATTAGTTATATATAGTTTCTCACAACGCATGAAAAAATAAATTGGGATGAGAGCAATTTGTCTATAACACACATGAAGCTAGCAAGCTTACCCAAACAACTCCATGACGCTCGCATCCGACCACCCGTACTTAGTTTGCAAGCTCAAAAGTAGCAAACAAGCTCGCGACTTTGACATTTGTCCACCCTCGTACAAAGGAGTGGATGCCAAACCACAAATCATCTCTTCTTCCCTTGTCAATGTGGCCTCGGGTGGATTTGTGAAGAATGCATCCATCATGTCATCCACGTCCCTCTCATGATCATGCACTGTGAATGGCACATTCTCATGTATTGTGTCTCCTTGGGACATATCTTCGTGCAAGTCCATGGGTAGTGTACGCTATGAAAGTGGTGGCTCTCATGTGCTTGCATGTCTGAATCTTGTGGATTGCATGACAACATTTGGTTGAATTCTTTGATAGTCATGTGAGTGTGAGTCATCATCCTATACAATACAAGTGCAACAATAGTCAAGAATAACAAAATATTCCTCCAATTAGAAAGGGCGCCAAACAACATACATGGAAAAGGAACGTGCAATCATGTTTTTTAGCAATACAAAGTGCTTTGCAAATTAGAACTCACCAAAGAACCAACTTTCATCTGCACAAATAATGAGACTCTCTCAATCTGTCCATACATGTGAACGTGTGATATAGTGGTACGTCGCTCTCATTGTAGTGCATAGTTACATCGTGTACATGGGCATGGTATTCTCTGGTGTAACCAGGCCTCTGATCCAATATGTGATGGCCTTGTCTCATCATCTGAAGATGAAGAACGTGAACTTTCCATTTGCATCGGTGCACCTTGACAGTTGACAACGGTATGGAACACAAAATTAGAAATGATCAACAATACATAAAACAAACTGAAGACAAATACAAGACATGTATATAATAACTAAATTTGAGTCTATAGCTAGTGCAACTAGTCTCTCAAATTCAGCAATACCAGATAAATTAAACCAAATTTTAAGATCATTCTAATTAAATCCCTACTATTTTATATTTAATTTGTGACAAGGCCAACTACAATTTTGTGATCCATGCTCATTGGTTTGTGACAAGGCCAACTGCAATCTTGTGAAGAGCGAGGCTAGCCATGTAATGATGCACATAGACATGGATCAAATTATGCCTACATATGCAAGTCAAGCCTACGTGCATCATTACATGGCTAGTCTCGCTCTTCAGTTATCCCAAACCAATGAAAACTGAGATTTGCATAATGTTCTACTTCTGTGTCCAATTGAGGGGTTGCATGGGGGGGTGTTAAGGGGTTCAAAGTTCAATACTCCTAAACTATTCCACCTCTGTTTGGATGATTTTGTATCTATCATCCCTGATAGAGTGCCATGGCACAGTTCGATAATCTGAAAAGATTCTATCCGGTAATACGAATCTTGAGTTGGGGATCTACCACCATTATAGTATCATATATTTAGATACTACTTTGGGATGTGTGACCACCAGTGACCTTGCTTTAGAAGTCAATACCAACGAAGCTCAAATATAGGCCACTTTATACTTACAATTGGGCCATCACTGGTTTTCCCTAGCGGTTCAAGTTGCATTACTAGATGAGATCTCTTGAACAACATAGGGGTTCATATGACGGACCTAAGATATTAATACTTACCCCTGCCAGGCGACGTGTGCCAACTAGTTAGACTTAGAATTTGCTTCGAATAGGAACACAGATCGTGCTACACAGTAACACAGACAGAAAACACTCTCCACAACAAGCTCACATAGCAACTGTATTTCTCAAAATGAAATTGCACTGTACATATAGTTGTTCACTCAGGAAACCCATGCATGACCCAGGTTGTCGTTGGCGGGACGCGTGTCTTGTTGACTTGCCTCGTGGCGAGGCCAACTGATCCTTATTGACTGATATGACTCACAATACAGTAGCACAATTAATACTAACTCTCTCCCTTAAAGTAGAGTCTACTTTTTATATAGTCATATACATAGCTTTAAAGTCAACAAACTTTAAGTACAGAAAGCTTTGATCTAAACTTATCAATTTTTTTTCCAACAAGTGGCTTAGTTGTTAAAAATTCACAATTCTAGCTTGACTAGTTTTGGTCATATGACTTGTAAATAGTTAGATGGTCATGATGTGGCTTGTCACACGTGCCAAATAGCATAGGATTCCATTCATAAGGATGTTCTCAAGTAGACCTAAGTGTTAGAACCTTAGGAATGAGTCCAAATTATGCTTAGATACAAGGGAGAAAAAATAGGAGCTATTTTTGGTAATTTTTGCATTGTTGAGGGATCTCCAAGATTCCAACCCTAACTTGGTAGGGATGAAAGATCCACCAAAATTAGCATTAGGGATAGGTTTAGGGCTACTCATACCTGCCCAAAACCGTGATGGATCATCATGTTTTTTCTCTCATAATGGTGCAATTGCTCTCTATGTTCATAATTGTTTGACTACTTGTGATTACTAATGATTATAGGATTGAATGTAGGTCTGGTGTACAATACTCAGACTGTGGGAGGCCGTACTTTCACACGTGTGAAGTCTTCTTCAAGGATTTGGGCCATTTAGTGAGGTTCAAGCATAGATTTTTGATGGATTTTGATGGTTCAACTTGTGCTAATCTTATGAAATCATAATCTATTGTTTTCCTCATCATTTCAAGTGTTTTAGGATCCGTATTTGGTGTAATTTTTACATGGTATCAGAGCCTAAAGGTTGAAATGAGCTAAATCCTTGGTTTTCATTCAATTTGATCACAATTTTTGATCTAAATCTTGTGTAGATTGGATCTTAGCATCTAGTATTGATTCTAGAACTCAAAGTGAGTCAAATACATTGGAGATTGGTGTTGTGTGACTTCATTTGCAGGTGTTTAGGTGTCTAAAACCAGAGGCAAAGTTGAATTCAATTCACATTACCAAGATAGCAAGTTTTGCTTGCTCCAAGCATTGATTTCTAAGCGAGTTTTGGAGGTGATTTCATAGAGGAGGCTTTCTAGCATTCAAGGAGAGGGAAGATCAGAGTTTTGGGGACTCTTCAAGGCTGTTCTAAGGTGTAGTAGACACCTCCTAAAGTGATTTAGGTTCAGTCCAACCATTGCTTGACTTATGCACCAAATTAGATCAATTTTTTATCAATTTTGATCATTTTTTGCTTGTGATTGAATAGTAGATTGTGTTGCATCCTCATTAAGTTCCATTTAGATATTTTACAAGTGATTTTGGAAGTATATTAGGTTGCTGAAATTCACTCTTGATCAGATCATTTGGAAGCTTTAATGTTCTTTATAGAAAGAGGGGCAATTCTACTAGTATTGTCTACTTCAATCAAGCAAGTGCATTGTTTCTAGTATTCTATGATTTGATTTTGTTAGAGATCATTCTTAGATCTTTATAGGAAGTCTATTACTAATTTTTTCAGGTCCCTAAGAAGTGGGATAAGGTAGACCTTCAATCAAGTCAATAGAAGTAACCTTCATTTGTGTCAAGTCCTTGATTAGGAGACTAGATGGCATCTATAAATGCATATCTTTTGGATACTAATGAAAGGCTCAACAAAACTAACTATTCCATATGGAAAGTTAGAATGGAATCTATCATGATCATGCAAGATCTGATGGAGATTGTAAATGGTAAGGAGGGTGAACCTATTCATCCTCAAGAAAAAGCCAAATACATCAAGAGGTGCAATGTTGCACTACATTGCATAAAAATGAATGTTGCAAATGAACTCTTAAGAGAGGTAGGAGATTGCACTTCAGCTCAAGATGCTTGGGAGACTTTGCAAAAGGTCTATGAATCCAAGAACCAAACTAGAATGTTATCTTTGAAAAATCAAATCTATAGAAGCTATCAAAAGAAAGGAGAGAGTGCACATACTTTTGTCCTAAGAGTAAAGGAATTGAACAAAGAGCTAGCCTTTATAGGTGACCCTATCAAGGATGAAGAGCTTTTTCAACTCATATCGAATGGACTAAGCTTTGAATTTGACAATTTGGTTCAGGGATATGGAATTATGGGTAAGCTACCCATACTTGAAGAACTCCAAGGCACACTCATGGCCGAGGAATCAAGAAGGAGCCAAATGCAAGAGAGGATGGATAGGCTTTCCATCCAAGGTGGAGATGACCAAGATCTCTTCACCAAAGGCAAAGGCAAGTCCAAAGGCAAAGGATCAACATTCAAGAAGTCTACAAAGCTTGAGGATCAAGAAGGACCCCCAAAGGCATCTCCATCAACCACCAAAGTCAAGAAGGACAAATCAAAGGTGAAGTGCTACTATTGTAGCAAGATGGGGCATTATGCCTCGGAATGCTTCAAGAGGAAGCAAGATCAAAGCCAAGCCAACATGAGCAAAGAGGAGGAGGAGGAGAGTTCACATGAGGACTCTCTCATGATGTCCATATTTTCTTCAACAAGCTTCAAAGGAGAAGATGATTGGTGGATTGACTCGGGTGCTAGTTCACACATGACTAGTAAAAGGGAGTTTTTCTCTTCTCTCTTATCTTATGATGGACCTATAAAGTCTATCTATACAGCAAATGATGAAGGTTGTAAGATTGAAGGAGTTGGTAGCATTCCCCTTTGCTTAGGATCTTCCAAAAAGATCAACATAGAAGGTGTTTTGTACATTCCTACAATAACAAAGAATCTACTAAGTGTTGGCCAAATGGTAGACAATGGTTTCAATGTTGACTTTGCTTCAAATGAATGTTTCATCAAGAAGAAGGGTAAGATAGTGGCTAAGGGCACTAGACTTGGCAAACTTTATAAGCTGGATGCATTTGTGGATACTAATGTTGTCATGTTGGCCGAGAAGAGCAAGATATCTACCTTTACTTTATGGCACAAAAGACTTGGACATGTCAACTCGGGTTCCATGGAGGCTATGATCAAGGAGGAGTATGCTTTAGGCCTACCAAGGTCTATTGGGAAGGAAGACAAGGTTTGTGAAGCTTGTGCCTTATCCAAGGCACATAAGAAGGTGTTTTCTAACTCCATCACAAAGTCATCTCATCCTCTTGAACTCATACACTCGGATGTGCACATTGCTAGCACCAAATCTAATGGAGGTTCATCCATGTTTTTAACCTTAATTGATGACTACTCAAGATATTGTTGGGTGTTCTTACTTTCCTTCAAGTCTCAAGTATTTGATACTTTTGTAAAGTTCAAGTTGTTTGTGGAAAAGCATCATAATCATAGCATCAAGATTCTTAGAAGTGACAATGGTGGAGAATTCATCTCCAATGAGTTCAAGGCCTTTTGTGAGGAGGAAGGGATCAAGAAAGAGACTTCTTGTCCTTACACTCCTCAACAAAATGGAGTTGCTGAAAGAAGGAATAGAACATTATGTGAATGTTCTAAGGCTTTAAGATTAGATGCTTGTTTGCCCAAATCCTTTTGGGGTGAGTCTCTTGTATGTGCAAACTACTTGATGAATAGGGTGTCTTGCAAAGCAATTGAAGACAAAACTCCTTATGAGATGTTGTATGGAAAGAAACCCAATCTTAATCACTTGAAAGTTTTTGGGTGTATATGTTATGTGCATGTGCCATTGGAAACAAGAACCAAGGAGGATCCATCTTCCACAAGAGGGATCATGCTTGGATAAGGAAGGGCTACAAAGTCTATCTCCCATCCTTGAACAAATTTGTTGTTTCAAGGGATGTCATCTTTGATGAACATCATATGCATATGCTTGAAGAAGGCTCAAGTGCTCCAACAATCAAGAAGAAGATGGCCGAGGAGCAAGGTTTGAGGAGGAGCTCATGGAGGAGCAAGCACCAAACCCACCTATCACACCAAGGAGATCTTCAAGGGCAAAAGTGGAGCCATCAAGGCTCACATATCAAGGCAAAGGACAACAAGTTGAGGGTATCTCATCCACTTCTTATGCTTTATCTAGTTTTGAAGAACCATCTAATGTTGAAGATGCATTGAACTCCAAAGAATGGTATAAAGCTATGTTGGATGAGTATGATGCCTTGATTGAGAATGAGACTTGGTTGCTTGTTGAGAGACCTCAAAGGAATGTAATAGGATGCAAGTGGGTCTTCAAGCTTAAGTTGAATGCAAATGGGAGTGTTAACAAACATAAAGCAAGATTAGTTGCAAACGGTTATGCTCAAGAGAGAGGGATAGACTATGAGAAAACTTTTGCACCCGTGGCCAAGATGGTCACAATAAGCCTAATCATTGCACTTGCATCACATTTTGGATGGATTCTATGTCAAATGGATGTCTCTAATGCTTTCTTGAATGGTTTTTTGGAAGAGGATATCTATATGGAGCAGCCACAAGGGTTCATCAAGCATGGAATGGAGAACAAAGTATGCCATCTCCAAAGAAGCATCTATGGCTTGAAGCAAGCCTCGAGATCTTGGAATTCAAGACTACATTGCTATCTTATTTCACTTTCTTTTGTTCAAAGTGAATATGATCCTGCTCTTTACATTAAGTTTGATGATGTTGGTATTGTACTTTTACTCATTTATGTAGATGACATCATCATTAGTGGAAATAGTGTTGATGGTATTGAAAAAATCAAGATAGATCTATCCTTAGAGTTCAAGATGGTAGATCTAGGGTGTCTTCACTTCATCTTAGGCATAGAAGTACTTAGAGGGTCTGATTTTATCTTTATAAGTCAAGTAAACTATGCTCAAAGTCTTTTGAAAAAGTTTAAGATGGAAGTATGCAAAAGTGTTGACACACCAATGGAGCAAGATGTAAAAGTGCCAAATGAAGATGATGAAAGATCCTTCATGGACATCACTTTGTTTAGGCAACTTATAGGTTCCTTAATGTGGATCACTATAACTAGACCAGATCTTAGCTTTAGTGTATGTAGATTGAGCCAATCCATGCAAAAGCCATTGAATATCCATTGGAAAAAGGCTAAGAGGATTCTAAGATACATCTCGGGTACATTGGATTTTGGGATTCTATATAGAGGAGATGTGATTAACCTTCATGCATTTAGTGATTCAGATTTTGCAGGGGACAAGAGGGATAAGAAATCAACAAGTTCCTATTCAACTTTCATAGGAGAAGGTGTGGTTTCATGGCTTTCAGAAAAGCAAGAAACTATATCTCTATCTTCAACCGAGGCTGAGTACAAAGCTTTGACAACCACTACAAAGGAGGTACTTTGGATCAAGAGATTATTGGTGGAACTAAAGATCATGGATTCAGAGGAGGCACCAATCATCTACAATGACATATATCAGCCCAACACCTTGCATCTAACCCAATCTTCCATGCAAGATCTAAGCACATTGAGATATGCCATCACTTTGTGAGGGAAATGGTGCAAGACAAGGAGATTGCTTTGGAGCATGTTCCAAGCAATGAATGTGTAGCTGATCTACTTACTAAACCACTTCAAAAGACACCTTTTATGAAGTTCAGATCATCACTTGGAGTGATTAGTAAAGCAATGATTGAACCAAGCTAGATAGTGAGGAGGAGTGTTAAAAATTCACAATTCTAGCTTGACTAGTTTTGGTCATATGACTTGTAAATAGTTAGATGGTCATGATGTGGCTTGTCACACGTGCCAAATAGCATAGGATTCCATTCATAAGGATGTTCTCAAGTAGACCTAAGTGTTAGAACCTTTGGAATGAGTCCAAATTATGCTTAGATACAAGGGAGAAAAAATAGGAGCTATTTTTGGTAGTTTTTGCATTGTTGAGGGATTTCCAAGATTCCGTAGGGATGAAAGATCCACCAAAATTAGCATTAGGGATAGGTTTAGGGCTACTCATACCTGCCCAAAACCGTGATGGATCATGTATATATAGGTGATGATATCTCACCAAAATCAATCAAGCAATTTCATGTTTTTTCTCTCATAATGGTGCAATTGCTCTCTATGTTCATAATTGTTTGAGTACTTGTGATTACTAATGATTATAGGATTGAATGTAGGTCTGGTGTACAGTACTCAGACTGTGGGAGGCCGTACTTTCACATGTGTGAAGCCTTCTTCAAGGATTTGGGCCATTTAGTGAGGTTCAAGCATGGATTTTTGATGGATTTTGATGGTTCAACTTGTGCTAATCTTATGAAATCATAATCTATTGTTTTCCTCATCATTTCAAGTGTTTTAGGATCCTTATTTGCTGTAATTTTTACATTAGTGAAAATATCAACTAGTTGTTCTTTCGTACTACAATGAACAACATGAGTTTCTCGACTCAACAACCTCTCACGTATAAAGGGATACTGAATCACAATGTGTTTGGTTCTCACATGGAACACTGGATTTTTTGCTAGCTGAATGCCACTTTGACTGTCACTATGTAAAGTTGTGGGATTTTTCTGCTTCATGCCCACTTCTTCCAAGATTTGTCTCAACCATATAGCTTCATGTGTTGCACTACACATTGCCTTATACTCTACTTCCATGGTGGATAGAGCAATTGTACTTTGCTTCTTACTAGACCAGGAAAAGCAACTGCCACAAAACTGGAATACATACCCTGTGGTGGATCTATGATCATTATAGTCACCTCTCCAATCCGCATGCACATTTTTGTACTACAATGAACAACATGAATTTCACGACTCAGCAGCCTCTCACGTATTAAGTGATACTGAATCTCAATGTGTTTGGTTCTCGCATGGAACATTGGATTCTTTGCTAGCTGAATGCCACTCTAACTGTCGCTATGTAAAGTTGTGGGATTTTTTTACTTCATGTCAGCTTCTTCCAAGATTTGTCTCAACCATATAGCTTCATGTGCTGCACTACACATTGCCTTATACTCTACTTCCATGGTGGATAGAGCAATTGTACTTTACTTCTTACTAGACCAGGAAAAGCAACTACCACAAAACTGGAATACATACCCTATGGTGGATCTATGATCATCATAGTCACCTCGCCAATCTGCATCCACATAGCCACACAACTCAGGTAAACCCTCATGCTTCTTGTAGATCAAGCCATAATCTGAAATGCCTTTCACATAACACAAAATACGTTTAGCTGCCTTCCAATGCGTTTCCGTAGGTGCTGTCATAAACTGACTTACAATGCCAACAACATAGCATATATCTGGTCTAGTCATGGTAACGTAAATCAAGCTCCCTACTAACTGCCTATACAGTGTAGCATCAAATGACTGTGACTCATCAAGCTTAGAAAGCCTTTTACCTAGTTCAATAGGAGTATTCACTGGTTTACAATCCTGCAACCTAAACCTGTGCAGCAACTCTTTGACATACTTCACTTGTGTTAAACTCACTTCGTGTCCTTTTTGACACACCTCTACTCCAAGGCAATAAAGCATCAGACTGAGATCTGTCATCTCGAATTGTTCCACGAGGTCTTTCTTGATCATGTCTATCATTTCTTGATTATTTCCCGTAATAATCAAGTCATCAACATAAAGAGCAATCAAAGCAACCATACCATCAAAGCATAAGACATATAGACCAGAATGTATTCTCACCATCCCCTTTGAACGAAAGTAGGCATCAATCCTTCTATACCACGCACGTGGTGCCTGTTTAAGACCATGAAGCGCTTTCATCATGTGACATACATTTTTTTACTGTCCCTTCACTACAAAGCCTTCAGGTTGATCAATGAATACCTCTTCTTCTAACTCACCATTTAGAAAAGCAGATTTCACATCCATTTGATGCAAAGGCCAACCAAAATGTGAAGCTAAAGCAACAAGTAGGCGTAGAGTATTCCACTTACATACTGGAGCAAAGGTCTCCTAATAGTCAATGCCTTTACTTTGTGCATACCCTTTGATCACCAATCTTGCCTTGTGCTTGCTATACGTCCATCTGCATGGTACTTAGTCCTGTATACAACCAATGGGTTTCTTGCCAACTGGTGGTTCTACTAAGTCCCATGTGCTATGCTTAGCAATTGACTCCATGTCCTCTCCCATGGCCTTGACCCAAATGTCATCATCCTTCGCTTCACCATAAGTCGAAGGTTCTTTGCTTTGAATAATGCTAGATAAGAGAGCATAATTTGCTTCATACCTTTCAAGTTGTGTCTTCTCTCTTGTTGATCTTCGTAGCTCTCCCTGGTTAGATGATCCTGAAAAGCCATCCATGTCGTGGCTCTCCAACAATCTCTCAAGCCACTTGGGGAGCTTCTTGTCAGGTGATCGGCTTCCTGGTGAAAATGTATCCCACGGTACATCCTTCTCCTTGCATTTGTCACCTACAACTTCAATCCTTATTGTACCAAAAGGTTTGTCTCTACCTCTCCAACCTGTTTCTTGGGGTTGAGTAGTAGTATCTTGAGATGTATCCTCATGTTCATCACTTGGAAGGTCAATGAATAGATCATCATTAGGAGGTATCCTCACTATACCATCTTTCCCACTAGATGTGTCTATCTTCTCAGCATCCTCGTCTTCATACATCTTGGATTCATCAAAGATAACATCACGGCTTACATGCATTTTGGTTTCCACTGGATCAAAACATCTATAGCCCTTCACACGTTCATCATATCCTAGGAATATACACTTAATAGCTTTCACATCAAGTTTATGTCTCTCTTCCTTAGGAATGTTTACAAAGGCCTTACATCCAAAGATTCTCAAGTGGTTCACCTTTGGCTTCTTCTTCGTGAATGCTTCCTTAGGTGTTATCTTTGGTATGGCAATGGTAGGACTTCTATTTTGAAGATATATTGCTGTATTGCATGCTTTTGACCAAAAATCTTTTGGTAGTTCATCTCAGCTAGCATAGATCTGGCACTTTTCACAATCGTACGATTCTTGCGCTCAGCTACACCATTGAGAGCAGGAGTATGAGCTTGTGTAAATTTTCTTTTAATCCTACATTGATCACAAAGATCATTAAAGTCATTAGACTTGTACTCATCTCCACTATCTGATCTTAGGACTTTGATATTACCAAGAATTTCTTAGTGTGAGTCAATTGCTAAGTAAAGGCCTCAAAGTGGAGTTTGATGGAGATGCTTGTATGATTTTCGACCAATGCTTTGAAGCTCTTGAAATTGTCAAATGCATCTGATTTCTTCTTCAAGAAGTAGATCCACGTCTTATGTGAAATATCATCAATAAAGGTCATCAAATAGAAGGCTTTACCTAAGGACATGGTCCTCATAGGCCCGCATAAATCTGTGTGGATTAAATCCAGTATGTTCTTTGCTCTTGCAACACCACCTTTATTAAACTTCTCTCGATGCTGCTTCCCATATAAACCGTGAGGGCACATCGATTTTAGAAGATCCCTCATCCTTCTGAGACTTGGAAAATTGTTGTTTAAACTTCTTCTTGTTAAAAATTCACAATTCTAGCTTGACTAGTTTTGGTCATATGACTTGTAAATAGTTAGATGGTCATGATGTGGCTTGTCACACGTGCCAAATAGCATAGGATTCCATTCATAAGGATGTTCTCAAGTAGACCTAAGTGTTAGAACCTTTGGAATGAGTCCAAATTATGCTTAGATACAAGGGAGAAAAAATAGGAGCTATTTTTGGTAATTTTTGCATTGTTGAGGGATTTCCAAGATTCCAACCCTAACTTGGTAGGGATGAAAGATCCACCAAAATTAGCATTAGGGATAGGTTTAGGGCTACTCATACCTGCCCAAAACCGTGATGGATCATGTATATATAGGTGATGATATCTCACCAAAATCAATCAAGCAATTTCATGTTTTTTCTCTCATAATGGTGCAATTGCTCTCTATGTTCATAATTGTTTGAGTACTTGTGATTACTAATGATTATAGGATTGGATGTAGGTCTGGTGTACAGTACTCAGACTGTGGGAGGCCGTACTTTCACACGTGTGAAGCCTTCTTCAAGGATTTGGACCATTTAGTGAGGTTCAAGCATAGATTTTTGATGGATTTTGATGGTTCAACTTGTGCTAATCTTATGAAATCATAATCTATTGTTTCCCTCATCATTTCAAGTTTTTTAGGATCCTTATTTGCTGTAATTTTTACACTTCTTGCCCTTGCCCTTGCCTTGTTTTTGGCGTGTCACAAGTGCATGATCGTAAGTATTCTGACGTCTAGCTTTCACCATTTCTCGTCGTTGCTCTTCCTGCATGAAGATTCATGTGAGCTCATCAAAGGTTGGCAATCTTTCTCTTGATGATATTCCACTCACAAACATTTGATAGGGTCCTGCAATGCCGCACAATGCATTGTGCACCAACTCCACATCACGTATGCGCTCACCAATAGAATGCAGTTCATCCCTCATTGTTTTGATTCTGGTCATATACGTCTGAATGTACTCTTCTTGTTCCATTTGGGCACTATTTAGCTTTGACTTCAAAAACATGATTCTTTACAGATTTGACGTCTTGAACTGCTCCTTTAGCACATCCCATGCATGTCTGGGTGTAACAGCATCACAAATGTGGGTAATGATGTGATCCTTCACTGACAAGTTAATGAAGGTCAAAGCTTATCTCATCTTTTTGTCGAAGACTTTGATATCCGCTTCATTTGGCGGTCTTCTCTAATCACCTGTGATGACTTCCCACACATCTTTCTCCATCAGTATGTTTTTCATTTTGAATTTACACACTGCATAGTTGGAAATCCCGTCCAATTTGTTATGTTCACTCAAAATGGACTCTTGCATGTTTGCCATTGCAAAACTGCTTGAAACTTCTGCCGTAGGCTAAAAGTAGTATGCAGAGGCCAACTGTGATGTTAGAAGTTGAAAATAATGACCTGCACTTTTTCCCTTACCATGTCACTCGTCATTTTTCCCCCAATTTAAATGCCAAATCGGCACATAAATAATGATTGTAGGCCTAAACACATGGTGGTGGAGTTGGTATGGGTCTATTAGTGAGTCATTAGGGAACTGAATGACGTGGCCCAAATAGGCTGCAGAGGTGTCCAGTGAGGTGTCACAGTGCACTACTAGTGGTGCATGGGCCTTGGAGGGTATAAGTATACCTGCTGGGCTCTCACTAGTGTATGCTTGATTTTGTGATTAGTAGCTACACGCTGCTGGTGTGACTCCTCTTCCCATGACTCTGATTGATCCATAGCTTGGGGGCTAGATCTGTACGATCTTGGTTTGGTTGGGTTGACCTCCACTAGTTCCCATGTGTTGTTGCTTTGTATGGTATGCTTAGACTAGAATCATGTTGTGAGGACTTTATACCAGTCCACTACAATCTCGGAATACAAAAATCTATCCAGTAGTACAAATCTCAGAAAAGTAGATTACTTCACAAAGGCTCTGTCAAAGGAGCACCATCTCATATTCAACGACATGTTGAATATGAAAATCAAAAGTTTTCAGGATCCACATTAAGGGGGAGTGTTAAAATTTGATGCTCAGCCTCAAATCCATTCATTAATGAGCATCCTGAAAAACCAAAAATAGACGGCTCAATTTTATGAGTAAGAGGATCAAAAAATTCAACATCAAATCTTCTAGAATTTTTCGATACCATATCGACTTGAAAAATTCTTTTTTTTTTTGAGTCAGTGTTTATTTTTGAGTCACTATTTTTTGGGTCATTGTACATTTTTTGATACTTGTAAATTTCGATATTGTCAGTCTAAAATCCGACCCAACGACTTCGCGTTCACAGTCTGCCCACTTTGTACATGCATTAACTATGATGAGGCAGTTGTAATAATTGCAACAAAGGTAGTTGTAGATATTTTTGTAGGATATCAATCCTAGCATTCATGTACATAAGATTTTGCTTGATAGTTGCTTAATGGTTCACCAACACACTCGCTAGAACACCGATTACATTGCCTTCACAACACTTGATTGATATGAGGCACCTTCATCGTTGAAAGGACAATGATGATAGCACTATGGTTTACGTAGTTGTTTGTCTTCTCAATGATAATGTTGGTACATAGCTGGTTGACAGCAAAGTACTACCTTCTATGTGTTATTACAATCACCACGTGATTTATGATGTAGGATATGTGCATACCATGACAAGAAAATGTCATATGTCTTTTTCTTTACAGCGATTTCTATACCGCAATATTGCATTCCGATTTTATTGCCGGATTCGGAATACGCTCTCATACAGGTATGTGTTATGTATATCATCTTCATGAAGAGACCAAATGATTAGATTTGGGTTTCCTTGGTTCTTCTTTTGCTAAAACATAAGCAGATACTTCGTTTCACATGCAAATATAGCATGATTGTCTCTCTTGTAATATAGATTTATGTGGCTAATTAAAATAAGTATAGAGTAATAATAATATTGAAAAGATACATGCAAATAGAGTTTCATCCAACACTCTAGATCACATTCTAGATCTTCAAATGTCCCTTACGAGATACAAATATGATATCCACATCTTTTTAAATGAGTATGATAAAACTGTTTTCACTATGTTTTTCCATAATAATTTTTTTTTTTGCATATAACTAGTTCTAAAATTTCTTTAAATTCCAGCATACTATTTTTTAATTTCATGATATTTGTTCATATCTAAATTTTAACTATATTTGAGTTTTGTTTGTTTTATGTAGCTGGATCCATGGGATGAAACAATTTGTTGTGATTGTGCCGATGGCAAAAGACACATAGTCAAAGATCACATGTGGAGGAGGCCTCCACCAAATCCTGATCAAGCGGATCCTTCAACAAATCCAAGAAATGCTCAAGACATTAAAGATCATGTCATGGTAATTAAATTAATCCATTTGTTTGAAACAAACATTCATCAAAATATATTCTCATAAATTATTCATTGTTATTTTACAGCTTTTATGGTAACATATTTTATTGCAAAATAATTATTGTTTGATGTTTCTCTACTTGTAGGTAAGTCATAAATGTTGAAATTGTCAAATTCTAGCTTTTAGATCTAAGTTAATTTGTACATAACTTGATCCCACACGTGTGATCCTATTCCCACGTGTGGATGGTAGTCATAAATGCATCTAGATTTAGTTAGATATAAATTGTCTTCATTGACTCAAGTGACTCAAGTGTGAACTAGTACAAAGCTAGTCAAGTAGAAAATTGAGAGGGAGCAAGTCATGACAAAGGAGGTGGAGCAACATGTGTCCTCAAGAGAATGTGTAGCTGATATCTTCACCAAAGCATTGGGAAAGGACTTGTTCATCAAGCACAGGACTTTAGTTGGAATTTTTTCAAAGGCTATGTTTAAACTAGTTGAAGAGGGAATGTGAGAAATTTCAACTAGTTTTGCTATTTTGGTCATATTTGTATATTTGGCAATTGAGGCCAATTTTCATATTAGACTTAGAGTTTGACTTTTCAAAGTTATAATACTCTAAAAGTTTGAATAAACACTTTTGAAAAGTGTGGGAAATTCCACCAACAAGGATCGTAATCTCTTAAGCTCTCCCACATGCACTATCTTTTCTTCTTCACTTGGCTCGGCAAGGTTCATTGGCTGTGTTTGTGCAGGTCCCTTGAAGACTTTTTCAACAGGTGCCTGACTTTGATCAGGTTCTCTTTGGGCTTGCAGCATCATGATTACCACGTCGTCCAAGGTATAATTCTTGAGAGTCTCAAACATCTCATGAACTGGCGCTCGTCGAGATTCCTCTTTCAGCATATTGATCTTAGCCCGACTGGCCATTTTTTGATTTTCTGTCATCTATGTAGAAGATGATGCTGTATATGAGTCCATCTTGATTGACTTCAAGGAATCCAACACCTTCTTTTTGTCTTTTTTCGTCATTTTGGTGGATTCGTCCTTGTTGTCTTTCATCGAAACTACCGTGACATTTGCCTTGTGGTTGCGAATATTGACATCCACTGTAGCTATCGCCTCTTCGGGTAGATCACTCCAAAAGATCACCTGGTTGTAGCGTTGCTTCAACTGGTTCTTCTTATTCGTAAGTGCCTTGGGTGGATCGATCCTTGAGACTTTCGCCATAGCAAACTTTTGCGGTGGTTGAGCTGGTACTTTCTTGATTCCGTAACGATCTGGGTCCATGTGGTGTAGGACCTGCTCATCAATCAGCTCAATATCCTTATTATAAATTAGAGCATGTTGACAAGGGACTAAATCATTGCCCACTGGGTTCTCAATAGGTTCCACTGACAGTCATGCTACGTTTATCATATTCACCCCAAATGTGATTGGTGTGCCCATAGTGTAACACTTGGGTGAAGATGTACTGGGTTCAGGATCCATTTCATATTGACATGTCCGGCAGTCAATAGTTGCTAATGCATCCGTCCATATCACGATATCTGTTTCTAAATCATAGTAACCTCCCTTGGCTGGCCTTGATTGTGTGATTTGTCGTAGATGATCCGTCATCAGCCTTGGGTGCAATAGGTGTTACCACCCATGTGGTTGGATCAACCTTCATAGCCTGCTCTCTATTTTCAAAGGTGAGTTTCCCCGTACCCCAGTTGTGTACTATTGCGCAGTCCTCAACCATGGTCTTCCCAGTAACACACGGGTTGGAGATTCAGGTATATCCATGACTACAAAAGTGATCAAGAACTGCATGCCTATTATTTTTATAGGGATATTGGCAACTACACCCATTGAGTTCACATAGGATTGATCTGTCAGCTTGATGGCGAACCTTGCTGGCTTCAATCCTTGTAGACCCCACTTTTCATACAAAGTAGTGGAGACCAAATTGACACCTGATCCTCCATCTACTACTGTTGCCTCATCCTCGTATCTCTTGTGTTGGATTGGCAAAGTGATGTTGTGTTCCTCACTTTTCCATGCTGCCTCAATGTGGAAGACGTTACTTGTTTCTTCATAGCCCGTACAATATATGGGCTCAGGCGCTACTGGTTCCTCATTCGCTTTGGCCCATTCAGCTAGAAGGCTTTTTGCTTGTGTAGCCAAAGAAATAAGGCGTTCATCTGATTTTGGAAAGATGCACCAGAGAAGAATTTACTCAGATTGTTCATCATGAACCAAACGACATGATTGAACCAGACAATGGAGGAATTGTTTCTGCACTTGTTACCACATCTACACTTGAAGAAGGGTCTTTTCCAGTTTCAAATTCTGGCTTGGTGTATGATCATTCTACTAAAACTAGTGTCAAAGTGTCCACGTACTTGAGCCCAAGTTTGCTCAAAAGGGCATCGAGAGAGTTCGAACTTGTCCATGCGAATAATGTTGTCAAAGGCTATTAATAGGTGTCTCAAGAGAAGGGTTCTTGTTTAGGGCGACAAGTTTGCAGGTTTGTACTTCTTTTTCAGTCAAATGAGCAAGTATGAACCCAAGGCATCTACGATGTCGGTATTCATCCATACCAGAGCCCAGAAACGAAAAGAGAAAAAACCAACTTAACCTGTCACTATCGGTCTTGCAAGTGGATCATTCAGTTCTCTATACATAGGTGAGTAACCAAATTCCATTGTTGAACAAGGGAATTTTAGATGAATGAAAGAGTGGGTGAAAGAGCCCAAGCCTTAGATCAAGCCAAAGAGGTAGCCGAGAGCAAGACAAATGTTAGTCTGAGGGTGAAAATGATCACAACGACCACTTCTCCCGGCTCCCTCGTAAATCCGAGATTGAGGCATATCATTCATGAAATTGAACAAAATGCACACGAGCATTCTGGTTTGGAAGTCCCTTTCCATTGCAAGGAGGTGGAAAAGGACCATACAATTGTCCTAGTCATTCTATTGAGAGGCGATGTTCGAATACCCTTAGGCACCCTACTCAAAATGCAGGATTG
Source organism: Diphasiastrum complanatum (assembly GCA_029204225.1). Taxonomy (NCBI): domain Eukaryota; kingdom Viridiplantae; phylum Streptophyta; class Lycopodiopsida; order Lycopodiales; family Lycopodiaceae; genus Diphasiastrum; species Diphasiastrum complanatum. The sequence goes on from MU834886.1 coordinate 26,254, forward strand.
AAAACTTACATAGATGGACTAGGCAACGATAGGCCTAAAGCGCACCCTACCAATCTAGTGCCGGATGTAGAAGTAGAGGGATCACACCCAGGCCACCAAGTAGGGGTAGGATGGGAAAAGGATGCCAAACATGTAACAAAGGATGTGAATTCTTGATAAAAGATCTTGGATATGGCTTTTTATGTGGCTTGGCAAAAGCACATGCTTCAGATGTCTTGATCTCCTTGGATAGTGTCTTTGGCAAGCCAATAACTTTGACTTATTTGATCATAGAATGCATAGATTTGAAGTTGGGATGGCCCAATCTTCTATGCCATAAATCTTCTTTGGAAAGCTTGATCCCTTATGCAATATCACAAGAGTTTGCACTCTCTCTTGGATCCAAGTTGTAGATGCATCCAAATCACGATCCACAAGCAAGAATCTCATCATCTTTCTTGATTACACAAGTGTCAATATGAAATTTGACTTCAAAGCCAACACTTATAAGATTCTTAGTGAGCTGAACAAAGAGCACATTATTGAGATAGAACTTTTGAGGATGCAACCTTCAAGGGAATACTCCCTACTCCTTCAATTTTGCATTCACAATCATTTGTAGTGTATATGGATTTCTTGACTCCATAATAAGGCAGAAGAGAAGAAAAAGAGTCCTTGGAGCTACACATATGAGATGAAGCTCCACTATTAATATACCGTATACCATCCTTTTTTAAAGGAGAAGAAGAGAAGCTTGATACCATAAGAGAGCCTTCTCCATCACCTTCAATTGCATCACTTTCTCCCTCATTAGAGATGTTGGCTTGCTTGAATTGGTTCTTCTTTTTGAAACATATAGTGGCACAATGGCCTTTCTTTCGACAAAATAATGATCTTCTTTTTCTTCAATTTTGATGTAGAAGCTTGAGAGAGGTCCTCCTCCTTTCCATCTTTGTCCTTGTATTTGGCTTTGTCTTTGAAGAAATTTCGGTGTTGACCTTTGCTTCTCCCTTTGTGCTTGTCTTTGACAAATAAATCTTTTCCATGTCCATCATGATTGATTAAGAGTTTGTCCATCCTCATGAGCTTGTTCTCTTGTCTACACTCTTCAACAATAAGTACACCTTGCAAGGCCTCCAAACTTGGTAGATATTTTTTGATGGCAGAGGATTGGACAAGAATATCAAACTCATCTCTCAAGCAATTGAGGATGACGGATCTTGCCCTTGTAGATCTTCTTGGAGTTCTTGGAGTTCTTGGAGTTCTTGCATCTTGAGGTGGATCCTCAAGTTCTTCTTCACTTGGAAGCTCCTCCTCCATCCTAGCATGATCCTTGGCATCAAGATGATTAGTAGCATTATCATCCAAATCACAAGCATGTCCTTCATCAAAAATAACATCCCTACTCACTATCACCTTGCTAGTGATGGGATTGAAGACTCTATAACCTTTGTTATTCTCACCATATCCCACAAAGATGCCTTTGTTGGATGTTGCATCATCCTTCCTTCTCTTATCCAAGGATTGGTGTACATAGCAAGTGGATCCAAAAACTTTGAGATCTTTGAGATTGGGCTTCTCTCCAAATAGAGCTTCAAATGGTGTGATTCCTCCAATGGCTTGGTTTGGCAATCTATTGCACAAATAGTTAGCACAAGTTATTGCTTCACCCCAAAATGGTTTGGATAGAGAAGCATCTAGCCTTAAGGCCTTAGCACACTCACAAAGAGATCTATTTCTTCTCTCACTCACTCCATTTTGTTGAGGGGTGTATGGACATGACAACTCCCTCTTTATGCCATTAGAAATACAAAAGTCAATCAACTTATTGGAGATATATTCACCTCCATTATCACTCCTTAATACCTTAATCTTGGTACTAAGTTGATTTTCTACCAAAGTCTTGAACTTTACAAAAGAATCAAACACCATTGATTTGCTAGACAAGAGGTACATCCAACAAAATCTAGAATAGTCATCAATGAAGATTACATAGTACTTGGCACCACCATTAGACTCATGTGAAAAACTATGAACATCCGAATGGATGAGTTCAAGAGGAGAGTTTGATCTTGATGTAGATCTTGAGAAGGGTAGCTTGTGAGCCTTTGAGAGGCTGCATGCTTCACATCTCTTCCCACACTTTGACAAATGCTTGGAGAGTCCAACTACAAGCTCCTTTGTATCCATAGATTCCATGGCTTTGTAGTTGGGGTGGCCCAACCTTTTGTGCCACAGTTCCACCTTTGATAGCTCCACCTTTACCAAGTTAACACTCTCCACTGCAATATTAGCATCAAGCTTAAACAATCTACCTTGCTTAAAGCCTTTGGCTATACATTCATCATTTCTAAGGATGGAACAAACTCCATGCTTAAATTGTACATCTAGGCCATTATCCATTAACTGGCCAACACTAAGCAAATTCTTGGTTAACTTAGGAACATAAAGAACATTATCTAGATTCATCCTTTTGGATGATCCCACATACAAGGGAATTGTTCCTATTCCACTTATCTTACATTCTTGACCACTTGCAGTATAGATTGATCTATGTAAGTCATTGTAAGAAAGTAAGGTGGAGAATATGTCCTTTTGATATGTCATGTGGGAACTTGCCCCACTATCAATCCACCAAGAATCATTGGTGTTGCTCTTGGATGATGGTGGTTTGTTGGAAACCATCAAGGATGACTCTTCCTCTTCATCCTCCTCTTCCTCCTGATGTGCAATGGTGCTTTGTTTGCTCTCTTGTGCCTTCTTCTTCTTGAGACATTCTGATGCAAAATGTCCTTTCTTTCCACAGAAAAAACATTTGTACTTGGACTTGTCTTTGATCTTGCCCTTTGAGCTTGAAACCTCATCCTCCTCCTTGGTCTCCTTGAAGTGCTTCTTCTTGCCATTGGTCTTCTTCTTGCTTTTGAATGAGAAATTAGCTTTCTCATCACCATCCTTCAGAGAAATAGCATTCATTCTTGCATTGGTATGCAACATCCTACACTCTTCAGCTACTAATACACTGTGTAGCTTTTCTATAGTAGGCAAAGTGTCTTGGATTGCAAAGCTTTGGACCAAATTTGTAAAGCCACTCCCTAGACCATTTAGGACAATCTGAACAAGCTCACTATCTTGAATCTTCTCTCCAATGGAAGCTAACTCCCTATTAAGAGACTTGATTCTTAGCACATAATCTTGTGCACTCTCATCACTCCTCTTCATGCTTTGTAGAATCTGATTCCTAAGCACGAGAACCCTCGAAGTGTTACTAGACTCATAGATAGATTTTAAAGATGCCCAAGCCTCTTTAGCACTCTTACATGATGATACTTCCCTTAAAAGATCATTGCTTACATTCATCTTAATACAGTGAAGTGCAAGCCTAGACCTCTTCTTGTATCTCACTAATTCATGTGCACCTAGAGGTTCATCTTCATCATCTATTAGAAACTCATAAAGATCCTGGAGCACCATTAGTGACTCCATCCTCACTTTTCAAATAGCATAATTGGTAGAATTTAACCTCTCACTAGCTTCTAGAAGGTAGGCTCCCACTGATCCCATCTTACTAGCAAGATTCTACACACAAGATATAGATTTGTTTGGACCTGAAACTCACAAAGGTTTCTAACTTGCAGTGTTTCACTCAAATGATGACTTCTAATCCAACAGATGGATTTGTAATCAAAGTTCTATCATTCCCTCACAAGCTGGAATGAAGATAAGATGAGATGAAAACTACACTCAAGCAAATCTTGCCAATCTTGGCTATTCTTGGACAAAAACTGACTCTATCTCTCTCATTCACTTTGATGTACTTTCAAGACCTGGTTTCCACTTTAAGAAGGTCTAAAATCAGCCTAGATTAATTAGTTTTCATGAAACAAATTCAAAACTAATCAATGCCAAGTGATCTTGGTAGCTTATCCTAGGATTTGCACCAAAAATTACATCAAACTGACACCATATGAATTTTCTATGATCCAATGAATATGGGTTATTAAATGCTGGTTCAGAGATGCCCACACGTGTGAACAGTACGGATTTTGATCCTGAAAAAGTTTGGGATCAAATCCCCTCACCAAAACCTGGATACCAGCTCGCCCTTCCAATACTAGCTTTTTGCACCAAAACCTGCTAAAACTGGATCAGATTCAAACACAGATCAATGGCCTTGTACTTGGCTCTGATACCATGTGAAAAGTACAGTACTAAGGACCATAAATGGATCTTTGAATGATCCACAATGTGATTGTATGCTTGTTAAACAATCTATCAGAAACTAGTCATCAGAAAACAAGATCTAGTATAGCAGCTTGATAGGAAACAAGTAGAGACAATCAAAGCATTGATCAAATAGTCTAATCCAACTCCACACGTGTGGAAATAAGGCTGTAGTACGGCCTGTAGACAGTGTTTACAAAGTGCCAAAGCTGGGTTTCATTGGAAAAATAGAGTAATCACCATACAATGAGAGGAAACTCGAGTTTCTCCTTGAGGCTCCAAAAAGTTTCTATCTTCTCACTATGGAGAATGGAAATACATAGTAAAACACACTTCCTTTGCAAAGTTAGGTGAAAATCCAGCATGTAATAAGAAAGTAGACTCCACTTTCTTGCCCTAATGTGAAAACCCTAGCCTAGATCCAAGAGTCATGCTTGGTATGTGCATGGTAGGTACAAATCTCATCATAAATCATGGTCTAGATCCTACAAAGTAGGAATCACTACCAAATAGACACAACCACTCCTCTTGACTCGTGGTAACCTACTTTAGGTGTGTATGTACAAGTGGCACTTTGGCCATTCAAGTAACCAACAAACAATATTGACAAAATGTACAATATTCTACATGGCTAGATTTGCCAATGTAGGCAATTTTTCACACCCAGTTTGCCCAAAAAGAACTACAAAGTTTTCTAAATAAAATTGGCCTTAGAATTGGCTATCAAGTTTAATTTCAGATAATGTATGTCTGATTTCATCTATGTAACTTCAGATTTTTATTAATAGATTTTGCAGGACGCCATCAACGTATTGTGTCTCTCTTAGGCAGAATTAGACTTGGTGAGATAATGGAATCGACTAAGCTTCTTCAAAGCTTCCCAAGCCTCCAGAGATGATGTGCACTGACCAATCTCCTTGAGAAGTTCATTGGTAACATTCATCTTAATTATGTGTAGAGCCCTTTTGGCCCTCTTATCATACCTCATTTGATATTTTTGAGTTGCTAGTCTCTCCTCCAAACCTACAACAATATCCAAAACATCATTCATCTCAAGAAGTGATTCCATCCTCACTTTCCACAATCAATAGTTACTTGAGGTAAGCCTTTCATTGCCTTCCAACATAAATCCACCACTTGTAGCTGTTAAAATTGGCAAAAGCTAACTTGATCATATCTTGTGAATACCATTATGAGTAGTACATATCATCATAAGACATGTGTGGAGCCTGTTACCACGTCATTTATCATTTAGATGAGTCATATAGGTTGTACATACCATTTCATTTGAGATATAGTGGCTAAAATGGCCAAAATCTAGTTTTCTAGCTATATGCCACTTGGCATCATTTTATTGGTAGAAAAAGCTATTTCACATGGATAGGAGTGATGTCACACATGCCAAGGACTGATCACATGTGTGAAAACATCAGTAGTAGGTGAGATCCAACTTGTAGTAGATATTTGTGCAAGTCCCTATAAATTAGGAAAATTGTCTAAAATCAAGGGAGGTGGCTATAAGTTAGGAAACTTGGTCCATGTGCCATATTGATGATTATTGGTGGATCCTTTGATGAGTAGGCACTCTCACACGTGCCAAATCAGCTGAGTAAGCATTAGCTCTTGTGTATATATGGTGGCTCATTTGGCCATAATTGAAATGGAAGCTAAATCTTGGTTTTGGAGCAATTCTAGTGTTTTCTCTCTATTTGTCTTGTGTTTTTATGCATTGATTGGGTTCTAAGCTTAGTATACTTTATTCTCAGCCTACTGTCCGTACTCTGAAAGGTTTTCACACGTGTGAAACCAACAAGTACGGTTGTCAATAATGATTGTTCTTGTTAGATTTATTCATCTAGATTTGATCTAAATGTTATCTAATCTTGTGTAGATTGATAGGTTGATCTAATCTAACATCCAATCACACTTGTGGATCTGATTCAGATCTATTCTTGGTCCATTTTTCTGTACTTTGACATGGTATCAGAGCCAAGTACAAGTGCATTTAAGGCATTGATCTAAACTATACCCAAATTGGCAGGTTTTTGGAAACAAGCTAATATTGAGGTAGCGAGGTTGAATGGATAGCTAGAACCATCATATTTGTGCCAAATCTTGCTATGGGCTGCAGGTGCACTTTCCACACGTGTGTGGCCATCCAATACCTGTTTTGCACAATAAAATTCAGTTTGGTGCATTTTGAGCTTCATACACCCAATTTTGAGTCAATTTAGTGCATTTTTCAAGCTTTCACTTGCATTGTTTCTATTCCATTGATTTGTTCTTGGTTTAGATCAATCATATAGATGGATTAAGGCTTGTTTACAGTACATTGAAGTTGATTCTCTGATTTTTTGAGTGTACATTGAAGTTGAGAGAGAAATAGTGCTATAAACCAAAGATTAAGGAGTGATGTGCAAGGGGAGAGATTGAAATCCATTATACCTTCATTCTAGATTTGTTCAAGAGTGAAAGGGATGAGTCTAGAAGCATCTAAATGCTAGAAGAAACTCTTGGATCAGTCCTCCAAGTGAAATCTTAGTGAATTTCTAAAGCACAAACACTCATAAAGGCAAAATCTACCAATACAAGGTGATAAGAATTGTTGGCAAGTACTAGGAGAAAAATTTGAGATCCAAGTCACATTGTTCACCCCTAATCAAGTGTGTGAGTGTGTTTTTGACTTTAATTAAAGTCATAAATGTGAGTGAGGCATATGTGTTGTGGTTGATCCAAAATTTTCAAGAGATCCTTCCTTTGTAGAGGGCAAAAACTAGTAACTCAATTCTTGACTTTTGTGGAAAAATTGTCTTATTCATTGTGATCAAATCTTGCTAAGTGGAATTAGCTCTTTGTAAGCACATATCTTAGTGAGAGAGAAGCATCACATTTTTGAAAATTTGAATTTCATTCCAACTCTAAAGAGGTAGAGTCATTGGTACTTGGTGGAGTCCAATAGGGGTGAATGAATTCAATTTTTTGAGCAAAACTTTGACAATATATGAATGAAACTCAAATAAGTTCTATTCAACTTTCTTTGTGAGAGTGTGAAGGTCAAGTTGTGATCCCATTTTGGGAGTCTAGAACAGGGAGGAGTCCATATTTGAGTGTTCATACATGATTGGAATCTTTGTGAATCTCTAGATGTCTATTTTTTAAGCTTGGTGAAAAATTATTGACATAGATTGTTATCAAACCATTTCATGTCCACTTCAAATCTTAAGAGTGAGATTCTTTGGGTCAAGAGGGATTCCAAAAGGGGTGATTGGATCTGATCGTTGTGTGTTTGAATCAAGTATACATGTCAAGTTTTTGTGATCTAGTGTAGATCCTTTTTTTGTGAAAATTAGTGGTTTAGTTTGTTGTCAACTCAAATCAAATTCAATCCAAATCTCAAGAGTGAGATTATTTGGGTCAAGAGTGAGTCCAAAAGAAGTGACTAAGTTTGTTTTTCAAGTATTTGAAACAAAACCCATACTTTGTTCAAGAATCTCAAAAGTTGAGTGAACTAGTCAAGAGAAAAGGAAAATCTAGGTATCAAATCTTTTCAAATCCATTCCAACTCTCAAGAGGAAGAGTCATTGGTATTTGTTGAATCCAATAGGGGTGTTTGGATCTGATTTTTTTGATTTGATAGAGTGCTTTTGTCTTAGTGATCAAAGCAAAGATTAGTTTCCAATTGACTAGGTTGAAAGAGATATGATTCAAAATTTGTGGTCTAGATCTTGTGTAGATCCTTCTAGATTGTTGAATGTGTTCAAATCTAGTTTCTTGAGAGTCACAATTTACATTTTGAAAAGTCATATCACTAGGTTCTACTTCCTCATCATGGCATCAATAGGTGGCAACCTATTGGAGGCAAGTAAGGATCCTAAATGCAACCTTTGTGGCAAGAGAGATCATTTTGTCTCAAGATGCTACAAAATGAAGACCAATCGATCCAAGGAGAACCAAAGCAAGGGGGCCGAGGTGAAGGATGGAGCTTCTATTTCAAAGTGCAAAGGAAAGAAGGACAAATCCAAGGAAAGGTGTTTCCTTTATGGAAAGATGCATGAGGCTTGGAGTCTCACAAGGACTTACAAGATTTGTCTTCAAAAGTCCATCATCACACATTTCAAACCTTTAGAAGTTTTTCATTTGGAAGTGCATTGTTTGGTTCAAGATGCAAAGATAAATGTCACTTTCATTAATGTCACTTGGATTTATTTCATGTCCTTGGAAAGCATTTTGCTTAGAACTTTAGAAAAGTTCAAATTTATTGTTATGATCCAAGAGATACCAAGAAAGACTAAGGAGGAGCAATCACAAAATGAAAATAGTTCCATTTATGCTCTCATGACATCTTATGAAGAACTATTTTGCTTTGAAGAGATTTTTGTATCTCAAAGGTGGATTAAGGCAATACTAGTTGAGTGTGATGCCTTAATAGATAGCAAAGCATGTTTTCCTTGTAAGCTTCTCTTATGTCATTTGGTGAATCAATCTGCTTTAGTGAGACTTTTGCATTTCAAATTTGGAGTAAAGCAATACTAGTTGATTATGGTGTCTCTCTTGAGAACATAGTTGATGTTCTTAATGATATGAAATTGATTTTAGATTAATTATAAAGCAAATGGTTATTTCATCAAATGTATGTTCTTGAGTCTTGCAAGAGCATGAGTGAGTTGTCCACTCATAGTGTGAAAAATTGTCTTTTTTCATGTATTGAGGCAAATTGTAAACTCTTTATGAGAGAAAGTGAATCATCCTCTAAGGGAACTTATATAATGAAGTATCTAGCCTCATTAGATCTGAGATTAGCATGGTAACCAAGCATGAAGATATGATACAAACTCTTTGTTATTATAGCATGCATAGTCTTGCCAATGTTGATGAGCCTAATCCTCGAGATCTTGGTAGCATGATGTTGGATCTTTGTGATCCACATGAGTCAAGAAGGACTCTTTATTTTATCATGGAGTTGAAGCTATTTTCAAGGATGAGGAGCTTTTGGATCAACCATATGCTTCAAGGATGGGACAAATCAATGAAAGAGGTGCTAGGATGGTGCAAAGCTCTCAAGTTCATCAAAAAAGTCAACATCAAAGAGGCACTGTCATGATATGGTGATTTCGGATTGACATCAAGCTCATTGGCTGATCTTCACACCTTTGAACCAGCAAGGATCCATATTAGAAGGCCAATTCAGCCCATGGAGTCAATCTCAATATCATCATGATTTTTTCAAGTTAGTTTTGAGGAGTGTTAAAATTGGCAAAAGCTAACTTGATCATATCTTGTGAATACCATTATGAGTAGTACATATCATCATAAGACATGTGTGGAGCCTGTTCCCACGTGTGAAATAAATGCATTTATCATTTAGATGAGTCATATAGGTTGTACATACCATTTCATTTGAGATCTAGTGGCTAAAATGGCCAAAATCTAGTTTTCTAGCTATATGCCACTTGGCATCATTTTATTGGTAGAAAAAACTATTTCACATGGATAGGAGTGATGTCACACATGCCAAGGACTGCTCACATGTGTGAAAACATCAATAGTAGGTGAGATTCAACTTTTAGTAGATATTTGTGCAAGTCCCTATAAATTAGGAAAATTGCCTAAAATCAAGGGAGGTGGCTATAAGTTAGGAAACTTGGTCCATGTGCCATATTGATGATTATTTGGTGGATCCTTTGATGAGTAGGCACTCTCACACATGCCAAATCAGCTGAGTAAGCATCAGCTCTTGTGTATATATGGTGGCTCATTTGGCCATAATTGAAATGGAAGCTGAATCTTGGTTTTGGAGCAATTCTAGTGTTTTCGCTCTATTTGTCTTGTGTTTTTATGCATTGATTGGGTTCTAAGCTTAGTATACTTTATTCTCAGCCTATTGTCCATACTCTGATAGGTTTTCACACGTGTGAAACCATCAAGTACAAGTTTTGATCAATAATGATTGTTCTTGTTAGATTTATTCATCTAGATTTGATCTAAATGCTATCTAATCTTGTGTAGATTGATAAGTTGATCTAATCTAACATCCAATCACACTTGTGGATTTGATTCAGATCTATTCTTGGTCCATTTTGCTGTACTTTGACAGTAGCCATCTTGCAATGTCCTGATCTTCTTCTTTAACCTGTTACAATGCACAAAGCACTCTCTTGAATGTCAACAAATGAACTCAAGAAGAAATCACAAAGATATGGAACCTCTCAAATCTCTTTAGCACTTCTAACTAGAAAATCAACACATAGAATAGTGAAATCTTGATCAATCTATGATATATGCTCAATCTAATGATTCTTGCCACTTCCTAAGATTGAAACACACTCAAATGAAGTTCAGTAACCTCACAAACTAGAGATCCAATCAAAAGTAGGGTTTTGACAAAATCACACAAAATTGAATATCTCAAATTCTACATGCAATTTCTAAAAACTTGATATATCTTCTTGTAGCCTCCAATGAGACCTTCCTAATGCACCAAAAAATGGCTAATTCTAGCAAACCAAGTGTGAAATTAGAATTGATCAAGTATACTACCCTATATTGAGTTTTGACCTACAAAAGATCAATTCTACACATGCAAAAATGCTGATTTTTGAGTAGAAATCAATTGTACACAATAGCTCTAATACCATGTGAAGGATTTCAGATCATTCAAGATCCAATCCATGTCCCTGATCTTTGGTTACAAAATGAGCAACCCAACAATCCTACCAATGTAAAAAAATCAGCATCTACATACAAAATGAGATGCAAAATCTAAGAGATACCGATCAAACATGAACCAAAACATAAAATATAGTTGTTGTCCATACAATTACAGTGTCCTACTATATTTCACACATGTGAAACCAAAAATAGCAATAAATGACCATTCTACACATAGAATTGCAAGATAGCATCATGAGATTGCACCAATGAGTAGTAGAACCCAAAGAGGACCATGTATAATGATGAAATGAGAAAGAGAAGAGAGAAGATGTGTCTCTTTATGAGTTACATCCTTTTATAACAGGTCCAAGCCCTATTTGGCCACTTGGCTTTCCCTCCAAAATGTAAACCCTTCTATTTTTGGGTCAAGATTTAATGTACCCAAAGTTCAAATTTGAATCTCTCTCAAACTCGACTACCAACTTTCCCACACTTTCAAAAAGTGTTTATTGAATGTAATTAAAACTAATATACCTTCAAAAAGTTTATCTCTAAGTCTATAATGAGTTTTGGCCTCATATTGACAGTTTACCAAAATATGACTAAACTTGTTGAAATCTCTCACACTCCCTCTTCAACTAGTTTTGGCATAGTTTTAACCATACTACTTTGATCCAACTTTAGAATGATCTTCATCCTAACTATAGATCTCCTTTCTAAGGTTCTAAAGTATCTTTCATAATTGATATAGAGAATAGTGTCCAAATTGGATGCTTCACTATTTCTTACATCAATTTTACACATCAAGATATTACTAGAACATGAAGAATCAAATAGAATGTGAATGAAATGATTTCTCCATGTTTCAAACTTTGAAATCTCTGAGAAATTATAGAAACTAGACAATAAATGTGAGTGATGACCATTTGCTTGCTTGTCTCCTCCAACTTTGTCCTTTCTTGATATGTCTCCACCATAAAACTCTAAGAATGAGCCTCCATCTCCATCTTCTCACAAGAAACCATCAAACCTTGGAAATCCATGAGTAGGTGAGTACATAAATGATGCAAATCCAGCACCGCATGACTCCATAAACCAATTAGTTTGCACTAGTCCATCTTCAAGATCTACTTGACACACAAAAATGACCATGAATTCACCAAAAAATTGACAATCTCCAAATATTGGCACCAAGTAGCTCAACACTTGAGAACTTAGGCATGGATGAGTGATATAATGCACCTCCATTAGCTTCATTTCCATCAGCAAAACCAGCCAAGAATGCTAGTACAACTCCAACAATAAGATATTGCAAGACAAAGTACCTAGTTTGTCCATATCTTGACAATTTGCACACAGTCACATGAAATAGCTCAACCACGAGATAGAACAAGTAAAGTAAATTTGAGAAACAATTCCTTGATAATCCTTTGAATTTACTTGAGTTTAAAGAGTCCTGCATAAACAAATCCACAACATCTTTGCCAAATAACTTTCATTTGATGCTCTTGACTAGCTCCAAATTGCCACCTTCCGCTTTTGTGTTGTTGAAGCCCTTTGAGACCAACCTCTTGATATTCCTCTTGACCATCAAAGTCATTGAGAAACATTTGGTGTCCAAATCCATTACTTGCTGTAAAATCATGAAGACATCCATCTACTTGCATATCATCATCTACACAAGAAGATTCTCCAAAACATGTGAGTAAAGCAAAGTGAGTCGCTTCCACTTGCTTACCTTTCTCTCGATGATCAAAGATATCAAAGATATGAATATCTTCAGACCTGAACCTCTAAAAATACTCCCTCTCAAACACATGATCTAGATCCAACAAGATTTCATCAATGCTTGATCTGGAATTTCCACAAAGGTTAATGAAGGCAATGTCATTGGTGGCACCATCATAAATCAAAAGATAGATTCCAAACTTTCCATCCAACATGAAGTAGAGTAGGTGAAGATGAGTATAAAACCTAATAAATTTATCCTTCTTGAGTCCATAATAAACCTCAATAAGCTCACCAATGAGATCTCCCTTGCCTTGAAAAAATTTCCTCTTGATTTTCTCCATGTAGTCTTCTCCAACCAACCTTTTGCCATCTCGATCATGAGTGACCAATTCATAATCATAGAATCCTTTGAGTTGATGAAGATATGTGAGATCCATGACTTGGATCTTCCCAAGCACCAATCTTCCATTGCTCTTTCCTTCATAAGAATCTCTCTTAATGATTGCATCATAAGAAATAGAAACCTCAAAAACATTAGAATCCATAAAAAAATGGTTAGTACTTTCAACATAAGGATGATTGAAGTACTCTCTATTTTCAAAGAAGAACTTCTACTCAATGACTTAGGTAATGACTCGTATGATAATGATTCTTCCTCACTATCATTCACAATGACATCATTCAAAGTACATCCTACTTTGAACTCCTCACATACTTCTCTTCTTCTTGACTTGTGACTATCTCCCTCACCAGGTCTCTTGATAAAACCATTTGATCTACTCTCTTTATGAAGACATGTGACTTGCTAGAAAAATGACTTTCTTGGACTTATCACAAAGTAATGTAGAAGAAACACTTTGTGCATTGGAACAGGTTGAAAGAAGAAGATTAGGTCATTGCAGCATGGCTACAAGTGGTGGATTCATGTTGGAAGGGAGTGATAGGCTTACCTCAAGTAACTATTAATTGTGGAAAGTGAGGATGGTATCACTTATTGAGATGAATGATGTTTTGGATATTGTTGTAGGTTTGGAGGAGAGACCAACAACTCAACAATATCAAATGAGGTATGATAAGAGGGCCAAAAGGGCTCTACACATGATTAAGATGAATGTTACCAAAGAACTTCTCAAGGAGATTGGTAAGTGCACAGCATCTTTGGAGGCTTGGGAAGTCAAGAATGATTACTTTTAGGAGGCAAATCTTTCAAAGTTTGCAAAAGAAGGAAGATAGTACTCATGCTTTTGTTTTGACGGTTAAAGCACTCAATGTGAGTTAGCATGTATTGTTGAAAGCATTAACGAGGTAGGTCAAATGATAGAGAAAGGATACATGGTAAAGTTTGGTGGTGATGCTTGTTTCATTACAAAGGAGGAAATCTTGGTTGCTAGGGGCAATAGACAAGGTAGACTTTTCAAGCTTGATGCTTTTGTTATGGCCGAAAAAAAGGATGGAATGGAAAAGGAGATTGGTCTCAACTTTCCAAAGTTACCTTTTAGAATCAATAATATTGGTGGATCTTATGCAATGTCTAACAAGCTTCCTTATGCTAGATCTAAGTCAAGATCTAATATGCTTCTTGGAGATGTTCATTTTTGTGCTAACTTGGCTAGTGTTGAGGATAATCATGGTGTTTCAATGGTTATTCATGGCAAGTGCAAGCATGCAAAAGGTAAGGAAAGAACTAACTTGATCAATGGAGGTGAAGGTTCTTCCTTGGAAAAGATTGATTTCTTTGATCATATGGAAAAAGATGTTGCTAGGTGAACTCAAGAAGAAATCACAAAGATATGGAACCTCTAAAATCTCTTCTAGCACTTCTAACTAGAAAATCAACATATAGAATAGTGAAATCTTGATCAATCTATGATATATACTCAATCTAATGATTCTTGCCACTTCCTAAGATTGAAACACACTCAAATGAAGCACAGTATCCTCCCAAACTAGAGATCCAATCAAAGTTAGGGTTTTGACAAAATCACAAAAAATTGAATATCTCAAATTCTACATGCAATTTCTAAAAACTTGAAAAATCTTCTTGTAGCCTCCAATGAGACCTTTCTAATGCACCAAAAAATGGCTAATTTTAGTAAAACAAGTGTGAAACCGGAATTGATCAAGTATATAACCCTATATTGAGTTTTGACCTACAAAAAATCAATTCTATACATGCAAAAATGCTAATTTTTTAGTAGAAATCAATCTAGCATGCTCTAGCATTGGTAACTCCTCCAAATCCTTGCTAAAGATGGATGATCCTTTCATAACCTGAAACACAATAGCTCTAATAACATGTGAAAGATTTTAGATCATTCAATATCCAATCCATGTCCCTGATCTTTAGTTACAAAGGGAGCAAACCAATAATCCTGCCAATGTAGAAAAATCGGCATCTACATACAAAATGAGATGCAAAATCTAAGAGATAGTGATAAAAAATGAACCAAAACATAAAATATAGTTTTTGTCCATATAGTTATAGTACCTACTATATTTCACACATGTGAAATCAAAAATAACAATAAATGACCATTCTACACATAGAACTGCAAGATAACATCATGAGAGTGCACCAATGAGTAGTAGAACCCAAAGAGAACCATAATGATGAAATGAGAGAGAGAAGAGAGAAGATGTGTCTCTCCATGAGCTACATCCTTTTATAACAGGTCCAAACCCTATTTGGCCACTTGGCTTTCCCTCCAAAATGTAAACCCTTCTATTTTTGGGTCAAGATTCAATGTACTTAAAGTTCAAATTTGAATTTCTCTCAAACTCGACTACCAACTTTCTCACACTTTCAGAAAGTGTTTATTGAATTTATTTTAAACTAATATAACTTCAAAAAGTTTATCTCTAAGTCTAAAATGAGTTTTGGCCTCTTATTGAAAATTTACCAAATATGACTAAACTAGACTAAACTGTTGAAATCTCTCAGAAACTGCATATTATCAGAGGGGATCGGAAACTCTCTATACAATTGGTCAACGACATAATTCTTGTCATCATCTCTTTGTTTGTGCCAGTACTTTTATATGTCTCTGTTGAAGACCACATACATGAGTTGCCTCATGGGAGTGATGATGCGACCACCGCGGTCATCCTCCACTATGTGCTTCTTCGCATCTCTATCAAAGGATGGCAAGACATCAACTGATGGAGAGATGACAAAGGGAGTGTCGAGGGGAGTGGGGGAGCTGACTACAATAGGAGAAATTTGGGGAGGAGTTTGAAAACAATTGTGAGAAGAGTGGGGAGGGTTATGAAGAGGAGAAGGTTGGAGAGGCGGGATGTAACCAACAAGGGTTTGAATGGGAGAAAAAATGGGTGGAGTGGCCTGGAAAGATAGACTACGATGCCATGGAGTCCCCATAGGGGACGTGGGTACCGAAGAAGGAAAAATGTGAGGAGAGAGTGTGGGGGTTTCAGGATAATCCGGTGTGATAGATGCAAGAGTCATAGTATCATGCGCCATCTGCATTGCTTTCTAAGTTAGGGTTTTTCGAATAAGGAATCCCTACGACGAGGCCTACTAGATGGATGTGCTGGACTTGAGGCTGCATTAGCTTGAATTGGGCTCACAAATTCTTGCACAAACAAAGATAATAGCATGCAAAGCTTAATTTGACTCTGATACCATGATAAAATTCCAGCAAGCTCACACGTGTGGGGAATGATCCTCAAGTGTGACTGAACTTGTTAAGCTTTGTGTTTAGCACATAAATTGATTCTAGATTGAATGCCAAGATCTAGTACAAGATTTTATGGCTACATCACAATCTAGCATGCTAAAAATCAAAGTATGATTGCTTTGAAAAACAAAAGAAAAGAAGTACAAGAATTTAATGCATTAGCATATGCCTCTACTCGAGTTAGAGAGAGAAAGAGAGAGCAAAACTCAAGCAAACAATAGTGTAGACCCAAATTGACATGGAATAGCTTCAAAGCTTGGTTCTTCATCAAAAAATATGAGAGAGTCTACACATATTTATGGAGTTTGGAGTAGATCGAGATAGAACCATCTCTCTGCAACTTTCATCCACATCTAAAAGTGAAACTAGAGAATTAGTGATATTTGTCACTTTACATGCATGCATTTCTACCTACTTTTACCAAGTGTCAAATTTTCAACTTAGAATTGTACAAATCATCATGCATGTGTCCAATTTACTTTGTGCATGCCTTGCATGTCTCTATGGAACACTTACAACCATTGCATGTTATGTGCCACGAGTTTCTACAAGCCTATTATTGACATTTCTATGTCTACATTCTATATGCAAGTTGTATATTACCAACTAGATTTGAAGAACCCATATAGCTTGAGTTTCTTCTAGGCCAAATTTGGCATTTACAATATGGAACATCATCTACACATAGGAAAAACCTTGCCAAAAGCCTAAAGTCAAGATAAATGATTTTTCATTTTTCAAAACTCCTAAACATTAATCTATGCTGACTTGAACATGGATCTTGGAATTATTCCAAGATTGGCTCTTTGCTTGGTGAAGGAATTTTTGCTCAAAGGTTTGGTGAGCAAATATGCAATACAATATGATGTGTCAATGTGCTCCAAGTAGATTTCCCCTCCAACGAG